>CM052663.1:496883-542414 GCA_028533165.1 Leontopithecus rosalia
GGGTGAGGGGGCAGAAGGCAGCAAAACACACTGCCACGTGTGTAGCTATGCAACTATCTTGCATGTTCTGCACATGTACCCCAAAACCTAAAATGCAATAAAAATTAAAAAAAAAAAAGACGGTATTATGTACTTGAAATTTGCTAAGAAAATAGATCTTAACCGTTTTTAGCAAAACAGAGCAGTCTAACAGTGTGAGGTGTGGATATGTTGACTAACTTGATTGTGGGAATCACAGTATGTACCTCTATTAAATCAGCACATTTTATACCTTCAATATGTACTATTTTATATGTCAGTTATACCTCAAGCTGAAAAGAAAGAAAAACCACAAGATACAAGTTTAATCTTTATATAGTGGGGGCAGGTGTTTATTTTATAGCTGTACACCTGATGATTTAAAATTAAACCCTCACTCATGTTTCTTTTGAATTAATCTAAAAATGTAAATGGAAAATAAATTATGGTTGAATTGTATCTTCCCAAGGGAAATGACATTTAAACTGCCATAACCCTGACAGGCAAATATTTAACTTTCTAACCAATGGATGATAAATTGGCTATTTAACAGACTAATGCTCACAGCTTAGAATTTTATAGCCATTTGTTTTTGAATTGGGCTGATAGTACATTGTACTAAGAATCACATGATTTAAAAAGACATACAAATTTATGGGGATGATAGTGCTCACATTTGAGTTATAATTATTATGCTTTTGCTTATTTGTCTTGTTTACATGTGGGCAGGGTGACTGGGAGTTTTATTCAGGCTCTTTTCTGCTTTTAGAATATGAGTTTTGAATTATTGTTGAACTGCTGTTAAATGTTTCATCATGAGCACTGAAGTCAGTGAAAAGGGCTTTTGCAGTCACACCTGATCTGCTCTGAATAATCAGCTTCCTTGCTCGCTGAGCCGTCTTCCATTTCTGCTTCTCAGAGCCTCAAGTCTGCTCTTTTGCGGTTGAACTGCTAACATACAGCTCCCAAGCTGCAAAGCATTGCGGGGGTGTTGTCCAGGGTGGGGTGGCTTTAAAAATGGGGAGACCCCTAACGAGAAATACTCAGATTTTGGCTTTCAGCAGGATGACAAGGACTGGGTTGCACTACCATGCCTGGCTAATTTTTGTATAATATACTTTTTTGTAGAGATGGGGTCTCACTGTGTTGCCCATGTTGGTCTCAAACTCTAGGACTCAATCATCTTGCTTGAGCCTCTCAAACTTCTGGAACTACAGGTGTGAGCCACCACAACCAGCCTCATTGGATATATTCTTTTGTAGCTAATTTTTCTATTTTGAGTAGAGGTGTGGTTTCTTCATCTTGGCCAGGCTGGTCTCGAACTCCTGACCTCCAGTGATCTGCCCGCCTCAGCCTCCCCAAGTGCAGAGATTACAGGCATGAGCCACCGCTCCTGGCAAGTTTAATTTCAAGGAAACAATACAAAATAGAAAAATAGATTTGAAACAAGCGCTTACATAATGAAATAGTTATCTGGGGAGTTAAAATGGAAACTATTTGGATGTGCACCCTCATTTCGTTGCATGGCTCACACACAAAAATTCTTGACATTTTTTTCAGTCTTGGATAATTTCTAATAAAATGAGAAGAGTTTGTTATTTAACTTCACTTTGCTTTGCATCTTTAATTGGCTACAGAAATGCCAGTTCCTAAGGACAAAGCATTTGCCAGTTTCTCTTTAGTGTTTTAATTTTCCATTATAAGCCATCGTTGCCAGGTATTTTTCTCCTGTGACTATAGATAATGTATGTTTAACTAGATTTACATTTTTTATTGACTTTTTTATAATTAGATGATTGTAGACTTTAACAATAGAAAAAAAGGCAAACTGTCTTCAGTGTTAATATCCCTGCTTCAGAACAGGACTGCTTCAGAATAGGGGCATTATTCCACTGAGCACATACGCATCCACTCAGCATCGTGTATGCACCAAAGATGATGCATTGCACGAGGCAATAATCCTAAACGCATATCCTTTCATGAATGAGACAAATACACATAATTGCAAATGAGAAAAATACAGTGTTAAGGAAACGTGGCAGAAAGCTTTCTGCAGGTGCACAGCTGGATTACATTTTCTGTGGGGGGTTATTTCCCAGAATGTGTGCCACTTCCATGGGTGCCGTACAAACCCTCCATGAATGTCCTTGCTGTCCTTTTCTGCCTGCTGACTGCAGATAATAGTGAAACCCTGGGAGTTGAGAGATGCTCGGAAGATGGAAGAAGCCTATGTCCCTGAATGATCACCTGGAAGAGAGCCACCCTAGCCAATGAAACTCCTGCCATAAATGTTTGCTGAGCGAGTTTAGGAAGAAGGCATGTGGAATCAATAAGAACAACACACTTTACACAGGTATTGTTTACGTGCTTTTGTTTAACAATCACTATAGCTACGGTAGCCTCACTGTAATGAGTAAAGCTTAGAGATTAAAAAGTTTTATAACAGTTATTTGAGAGGGCTACCCTGTTGAAAACAGCCTATAGAATTATAAAGAGCCAAAGCATGTTCCTAAAATACTATGATAGGATTAGAATAAGCTGGCCTCTTACCACAGATTCACTTAAGAGCAAGTTACAAATGGGTCAGTGTTTACAAAATCTTGAAAATCCACTGAGGAACATTACCATATGTTTTCCAGAAAACTCTTTTAATTGTATAGGTAACATTCACATTATAGAAATATTTTTAATAGAAAAAATCCTTTTAACCCACAATCTTAATGTAATTGTTCATATTCTGATATACTTCTTTCCATACTATTTTTCTTTTTTCTTTTTATTTTTTGAGATGGAGTCTCTTGCTATTGCCCAGGCTGGAGTGCAGAGGCACGATCTCAACTCACTGCAACCTCTGTCTCCCGGGTTCAAGCGATTCTCATGCCTCAGCCTCCCAAGTAGCTGGATTACAGGTGCCTGCCACCACGTCTGGCTAATTTTTGTATTTTTAATAGAGATGGGGGTTTCACCATGCTGGCCAGGCTGGCTTCGAACTCTTGACCTCAAATGATCCGCCTCAGCTTCCCAAAGTGCTGAAATTACAGGCGTGATTCACTGTGCCTGGCCTATACTATTTCTATACATGTTTTTAACTAGGCTATAATCTTATTGTATGTACAATTCTGAATTTTGTGTTTTTTCTCCTGAGTATATCACAATCATTTTCCATGTAGTTTTCAAATGTTTTAGGTATAAAAAATGTGTGCTGATTAAACAAAACTGGATGAAGAAAAAAGTAGGGAAATTGTCTCTCTTGCATCCTTCGCTAAAGAAGCAACCAGAATTCTCTGTTTCACTCAATGTTTCATCATAACAATCTTCTAATGCTTTATATGATTTTTAAAAGGCTAACTTTTATTGGCAATGATAAACCAAATACAAATTCTATGCACATAGGTGAAGAACACAGAAAAGCAAAGGCAAAATAAAATACTTGATAATCTTGCGACTGTAAGACAAATATTTACAGTATTTCTTCCATTAACATATACATTACATTTTTAAAAAGCAGTGTATCATACATATTGTTTTGTAGCATTTTTTAAAATTCAACTCTGTGGTTAATTTTATATGCAACTTGGCTAGGCTATAGTGCCCAGCTGTTTGGTCAAACACTATATGTTGCTATGAAGGTATCTTTTAGAAGTAATTAACATTTACAATCAGTTGACGTTAGGTAAAATAGATTACCTTTGATGATGTGGGTGGATCTTATCAGACTAATTGAAAGCCTAAAGAGTGGATGCTGAGGTTTCCTGCCTGAATTTCCAGCCTACCATCTGGTATTACAAATTTTAAACTTAAGATTACAACATCAATCTTTGCCTGAGTTTCTATTCTCCTGGTCTGTTCTACAAATTTTGAACTTTCCAGCTCGTACAATCCCATGGGCCAATTCCTTAAAATAAATCTCTCTGTATTTATAAATGTTCTGGAGAGCAACAGAATGATGATACAATATCATTAACATTTTCTACCTCAGTATTCTTTTACAAGATTGTAATGGCTTCCTCATGATTAATTAAATGGTAATCATTATATTAATAAAATAATATTCAATTGAAGATTTCCATAGTTTACATATCCATTCCTCTGTTAACAACTCTAACAATTTTTTATTGTGGTACAATACATATAACAAATTTGTAATTAAGTGTATAATTCAGAGGCATTTTATATTCATGCTATAGTGTAGCCATAATCACTATTTCCAGAACTTTTTTTTATCACCCCAAGCAGAAATTTGAACCACGAGATCATATACCATAGTTGTTTTAAGTTTTGGAATTTTCATTATGTAGCCATAGATAACTGATATTGAAATTCGTACCATGAGTAGGGTGCTACTGAAGGAAACGGAAAGCCAGTGCCACCGGTTTTAGGACTTGACAGTGTGACCTGTGTTATGTGGTGGCGGAATAACTGGCAAATATGTCACTTGCAGTAATTGGAAGAGAAAAAAAAAATGCCATGTTCCTAATGAATTTTTGTGTCTGACTGAGGGGATCTCTAGACAGAATGTTGAAAAGGCCAGCTGGGGCCGGGTGCGGTGGCTCAAGCCTGTAATCCCAGCACTTTGGGAGGCCGAGGCGGGCGGATCACAAGGTCAAGAGATCGAGACCATCCTGGTCAACATGGTGAAACCCCGTCTCTACTAAAAATACAAAAATTAGCTGGGCACGGTGGCGTGTGCCCGTAATCCCAGCTACTCAGGAGGCTGAGGCAGGAGAATTGCCTGAACCCAGGAGGCGGAGGTTGCGGTGAGCCGAGATCACGCCATTGCACTCCAGCCTGGGTAACAAGAGCGAAACTCCGTCTCAAAAGGCCAGTGGGGCAGTTCTGTGTATGTACGACAACATGCACCATACTATAAAGCTATGTGATTTGCAAACAAAATTTCGAGAAAATAAGAGGATTTGCTGGGTTGAAAGTAAAACTGTTTCTCACTTACCACATTTTCAGTGTCTTGAACTGACAAAAGATTCTTAAAGGTAAGATAGAGCCTCAGGGTAAAGAAACAAAATCAGATTTGTGGCTAGGGGACTTCGGGTACCTCAGAAAGATTTAATATCATGCCAGACCCTCTTAGAAGACAAAAGGCTTCTAAAAAGTCTTAAGAGTGTCTTCCCAAAGCAGTTTGACAGACCAAAACTTGAAAGAAGTCTGTCTCAAAAATAATTATGGTTATGAAATTTGGGGCATAGGGTGAACCCCACAAAGTTTAAGAGAGTCATATGAATGAATACATGGCCCAATTAGACTAAAAGGGCATAAACATTTGAAAAGCTTCCAGGACCCCAAATTTTTATGGAAAGAGCATAGTCTAAGGAAGCTACTTAGCTACAGACATGGTCCATTTAATGTTGGAAGACGTCTCAGAAGGTGGAGTTAAGCATAGAGAACAATGGATTAGAAAGACTTTCATGGAGCAGAACGAGGCTCAAATCTGTGCTCTTTCCTTTGCAAGAATGGGAGAACCGAATGACAGCTGCTGACCAGATTTGGAATTACTGTAGGGTGGTGTGGATGCTGCATAACTCTTTCCCACTCCTTTGGAATGGGAGTGTCTGCTGGAAATCTCCGGCCCTGTATCATCAGTTTAAGCTGTGTTTGTGAGAAGCGGATAACTTCACTATTCAGTTCTCAAGTCCTTAAACGATGAGGGGCCACATCCAAGGAGCTACCCCAGGGGGACCGTCATCTGCATTCATGCCCTCTGCTTCAGGACAAGGATCACGGAAGTCGGGCCTCGGCCCGTGATTGGAGGAGATCTGTAGGTCTTTGGAAGTGGTGAATGTGTTTGCCCTGGGCAAGAGGTGAGTGTGCTTACAGGGGAGTTGTGAGTTACTGTGGCCGGAGGGAGACCTGGGCCAGATGGGTTACAAAGATGGGTGCAAAACCTCACTGTCCTTCATACATGCTTCTCCGAAATGTGACTTTGCCATTTCTTTCATCAAGAGGTGATGTCTAGGAGACCTCTTGACTCAGGGAAAGTTCTATGACCTGCTTTGACTCTAGAATGTGGTGGAAGTGACATCACATAAATGGCAGAGCCTAGGCTTCAAGAGACCTTGCAATTCTGTCTCATTGTCTTGAAGTGCTGCCATCAGAGCACCTTGTAAGGAGCACATGGAGCATGTGGCTGAGCCATCCCTGCCAGCCCCTGAGACATGTGAGAGAGGCCAGAACAGGCCATCCAGACCCCACTGTGCTGGTGGATGAGACAGCAGAAGCAATATCGGCCTATCAACAGACTCCTGAGCAATGCTCACTCTTACTTCAAGCTGCTGCATTTTGATGTTACAAAGCAGAAGTAACTTAGGAAGTCATCTTTGCTTTTAAAGTTTTCCATAACTTTATTGTAACATATCAAAATTATGAAAAATGTGAAATGAAGTAGAAACTGATGAAGTTTGCCTCTTCGTAGAGTCTTTAAGAATCTCAAAGGCATTGGCGTTTTCTATCTTTTCTGTCTTATAATAAAAAACCTTGAATGAAAATCTGCTTCTTGGAAAAGCAGCAAGATTCATGCAGAGGCGGTCTGTTATTTGTGCAGTGGCAGCTGATGGTTCCCAGCATGCACACTCAGGGCACAGTCAGATGCCCCACCTATTGGGCAGGCAAAGACAGGTAAGGACTCCCATGTCCTTGAGATAAAATGATAAGGAAAATCCACCCTGCTACTAGAATAACACACCCAGTTTCTGCTTATTTTACTTCACAGTTTTCATGAAAGAGAATGATTTTGGTACCATACTTAAACTCTACAAGAATCCGTAGTAAAAACTAAAAATGATACTTTGTGAAAGTTTGTTAATGATGTTTTCAGCCAGAGGTGGACTTGGTCAGATGGAAGCAAGTGTGATACTCTTTATCAGAAATGCTGGTACTTTGTACACACCCAAAATGATGGCTTTCAAAGTTTGAATTTGATTATTTTCTGTATGGCACAGATGAAAAATTACCACCCAGGAGAAAGCAGGCGGGAGGGGCTGATGAGTAACCGGGAAACAGTGTGAAGTTTTTCTGATACTCCTCCTTGGTCCAACCAAATGTGAGAGAGAAGCACAAGCGGGGGATTCTGTCCTACCTTCTGGTTGTTGCCGTCTTTACAGCTGCAGGGAAGGTTGTCCAGAAACATCTGACTGCTGTAGTGTGCCCTCGCAGTGCTGGAGGGTTCTGCAGGTGGGAAGCTGAACGCACTGGCAGGAAGGCCTCCATTTTTAAACCACTTCCTGCTAACGCGTGGCTCTGCAAAACCCCTGTGAACCAGGCTTCACTGCGACGGACTTGCAGCATCTTCCAGAAAAACATGCTCCCTCTTACCTGGGCTGTTATTCCTGGAACAATCGTACCTCCGCTTCTGGTTGTACTAAACGGTAGCATTTGAATGATTATTTTTTTTCTTTTTTTAAGGTCTTGGAGACCTGGCCCTACCTCCTCTGTGATTTTGTATTATCAGCATTTATGGATCCCTTCCCTATTATCTAATCTACTGGCTCTAAAGACTGAACTCTGCTCTTTGGACTGCTTAAATAGTTTTTTTCTTCTTTACTTTTTCATAATAGTCATTCTGACTAGTGTGAGATAGGTCTTTGTGATTTTGATTTGCATTTCTCTAATGATCACTGATGTTGAGCTTTTTTCACGGTTTTTTTTTAGAAAGAGAAAGAGAAAAGGGGGAGAGAGAAGAGAAGTCTTGCTCTATTGCCCAGGCTGGAATGCAATCTAAAAATAGGTATTAAAAACCTCTCTTATGCCAATAATTGTGCTTAACAGCAGAGGCAGGAAGGAATAACGAAAGAAAATTACAGCCAACCAATATTTCGTTTAAGTCTGTGAAATGCTGTGCAAATGCTGAAGAGTGATTTGCTTCCAATTATGTGGTCACTTTCAAAATTGGTGTAATGTGATACTAAAAAAAAATGTATGTTCTGTGGACCTGGGGTGTAGAGTTCTATAAATATGCACTGAGTTTACTTGTTCCAGGTCTGAGTTCAAATCATTGATGTCCCTGTTAATTTTCTCTCTTGTTGATCTGTCGAGTATTAACAATGTGGTGTCAAAGTCTCCTACTGTTATTGTGCGTGAGTCCAAGTCTCTTTATAAGTCGTTAAAAACTTATGTATCTGGGTGCTCCTATATTGGGTGCATATATATTTATGATCATTGACTCCTATTGTTGCATTGATCCTTTTATCATTATGTAATGTCCTTCTTCGTTTCTTTTAGTCTCTGTTACTGTTAGTCTATTCTGTCAGAGACGAAAGTTACAATTCCTGTCTTTTTTTTTCTTTTTCTCTCCATTTGATTGGTAAGTCTTCCTCCAACCTTTTGTTTTGAGTCTTGTGTGTCCTTGCTTATGAGATGGATCTGGATACAGCATGCCGATGTGTTTTGACTTTTAATTCAGTTTGCGTGCCTATGTCTTTGATTGGGCCATTTAATCCATTTAAATTTAGGATTAATATTGATATTTGTGAGTTTAATATTGTCATTTAATGCTAGCTGGCTATTTTGCCCATTAGTTGATATAAATACTTCATTATGGAGATACTCTTTGCCTTTTGGTAAGTTTTTGGGATGACTGATACTGGTTGTTCCTTTCTGTGTATAGTGCTTCTTTCAGAAGCTCTTGTAAAGCAGGCCTGGTGGTGATGAAATCTGAGTGCTTGCTTGTTTGTGAAAATTTTTATTTTTCCTTCATTTATAAAGCTTAGTTTGGCTGGATATGAGATTCTGGGTTAAAAATTCTTTCTTTGAGGATATTGAATATTGACCCCCCACCCTCTTGTAGCTTGTAGGGTTTCTGCTGAGAGATCTGCTATGAGTCTGATAGGCTTCCCTTTATGGGTAACCTGATCTTTATCTCCAGCTGCCCTTAGAATTTTCTCCTTTATTTCAACCCTGGTGAATCTAACGATTGTGTGTCTTGGGGTTGCTCTACTGGAGGAATATCTTTGTGGTGTTCTCTGTATTACCTGGAGATGAGTATTGTCTTGCCTTACTAGGTTAGGAAAGTTTTCCTGAATAATATCCTGAAGAATATTTTCCAGCTTGGTTTCATTCTCTTCATGACATTCAGGTACACCTATCAAACATAAATTAGGTCTTTTCACATAGTCCCATATTTCTTGGAGACTTTGCTCATTCCTTTTTACTTTTTCTTCTCTAATCTTGTCTTCTCGTTTCATTTCATTAAGTTGGTCTTTGACCTCTGATATCCTTCCTTCTGCTTGATCAGTTCCACTGCTAAAACCTGTGCATACTTCATGGAGTTCTTGTATTGTATTCTTCAGTTCCATTAATTCACTTATATTCCTCTCTAAATTGTCTATTCTCGTTAGGATTTCATCAAATCTTTTTTTCAAAGTTCTTAGTTTCCTTACATTGGGCTAGAACATGTTCTTTTAACTCACAGAAGTTTCTTATTATCCATCTTCTGAAGCCTAATTCTGTTATTGGAATGCACTCGTTCTCCATCAGGCCTTGTTCCATTGCTGATGAGAAACTGTGATCCCCTGTAGAGGGAGAGGCATTCTGATTTTGGGTATTCTCAGCCTTTTTATGCTGGTTTCTTCCCATCATTGTAAGTTTATCCACCTGTCGGCTTTGTAATTACCGACTTTAAAATTAGGTCTCTGAGCATCTGAATGATTTTAAGCCAGGATTCGCTTCTCCTTTCCTTAGGGTGAGACCTTAACCACTGGAGGAACCAGGAATTCATCAGGAATTCATGCTGGTGGGTCCTCCAGGACGAACGGCATAAGGTATGCAGTTGGCCTCTTCTGATAAGATATCTGTGTTTTAATCCTTACTTTAGCCTCTATTTTCTGGACCAAGGGTAAGATATTTTCTGGGTGCAGTGGCTCATGCCTGCAATCCCAGCACTCTGGGAGGATTTCTTCAGCCCAGGAATTTGAGCCTGGGCAACATAGGAGGCCTCATTTCTACAAATAATAATAAAAAATGAGCCAGCTGTGGTGGCAGGTGCCTGTTGGTCTCAGCTACTTGGGAGGTGGAGGTGGTCTCCTTGCTTGAGCCCAGGAGACTGAGGCTGCACCCGAGCCTGGGCAAGAGAGCAAGCCCATATGTCAAAAAAAAAAAAAATTGAGTCTTTTATTTTTTTTCTTTAATTAACTTTCTGTAAGCCCAGCAAGTAAATAAAACATGTATGAAGCATCTACTTGCTTGTAGGGGAAGAGATGTTCTCTGAGAGTATCTAGACCAGCTCACTTTCTTCTTACTCTTGATTTACTCTCTGCCATTGAATCTTCCGTGCCAATGTGGGATTGTTTCTGGGCCTTACTTCTGTCATGCTCCCATGTATTGTCACTGTTTTGGTTTACAGCAATGATTTTTCAGATAGGGAATGGTGTGTCCATCATAGCCACATGGAAACTTTTTCAAGCCATATTGAAAATGCCCCCGACTTGTCATTCTGCTGCTGGAACGGAGTGTGTGCTCTTGGGACCTTCAGGCCAATCTACTTTGTTGAAAACCACTCATCAGCATGGTGTATTTCATAACTCTCTGTCTTACATTCAAGAAATTCCTTAACCAGGACTCCATTTACTCTTTTTTCCATTCATTCAAAATTGAGAACGTTGCCTGAGCATGAATTATGTGCTACACGTTTTTCTAGGTGCAGGAGGAGTAGGTGAACATCACTAGCCATAAGTATAGCTGACAGTTGTGGAGTGTCTCTTACGTGCCAGGCACTTCTAAGTGACTACTTGATTTACTTGCATGACAAACTGAGGAAGAGACCAGTATTACTCCCTGTTAACAGATGAGGAAACTGAGGCACAAAGAGCATGGATAGTTTGTCCCAGATCACATCATAAGAGGCACAGCCAGCTTTCCCACCAAAGCAGTCCCAGTGCAGAGTCTGTGCTCCCTCCTCCCCTGCTCTGGTCCTTCCTCCCCCGCCTCTCTGCCTAGTGGATAAGGTCCCCCTGGCTTTGTGAGACTTATGCTCTACGGGGGACAAATAGAGAATGACCGATGTTATTAAGAAAATAAAGGCTGGTAAGAGAATATAAGCTGAACTAAGGAGGAGTGAAGTGAGCATTTATAATTTTATGTTGCATCCGTTGTAAAATATAAGGTTAGTTTTCTCATACCAGAAGCAGGGCTCAGTCAGTTTCCAATACTGCTCCCCACCAGAGTGGCTCTTGCTGGCGGCCAGAAGTAAAACTTAGAAGTATCTCTCTCAGAGACACCTGAGCAGGCACCTCCCTGGTTTCGTGCTGCTTCCTTTAGAGGTGCTGCTTCCTTTAGAGGTGCTGCTTCCTTTAGAGGTGCTGCTTCCCTTAGAGGTGCTGCTTCCCTTAGAGGTGCTGCTTCCCTTAGAGAAGCTGTTCAGACGTCTGTCCAGGAACTCAAAGTGACCACCTCTCAGCCCGGCATGTCCTGCTAGAACTAATGGCTGCTTGCTTTCAACCTACCAGTTAGAGCTCCCCAGAAATCTGTTTGGATAACACCCCGGGCCCAAGAAAGGTGCTGGCCCATGGGTTTCTTCTCTTTCCCTACCTATGCTCCCTGACCCCATGTGTGTGTGGTCTCTAGGCTTGCCTTGTATCCCTGAGGGTCTGTAAATACTAAAAACACTTAAACTTTCACATTGTAGTTGTGTCTTTGAAGCCGGGTCCCCAGACCATACTCTGAGGTCAAGGCCTCCTGGAAGGGACCCGTGTGGGTGGATTCTCTGCTGTCCAAGCCTCTTAGCTGCTGGGGTAGTTACCAGTTAAGTGGATAGAGTTTCATTCAAAACAGTGATCATTCAACTGTATCTCACATCAAACCTTTGCTCTAGTTTATCTACTTTATGTTCTTAGAAGACTCTGTGCAAACACCTTGTCATTTTTGAGTATCTGTCCTATCCCAGGCTCTCTGCTTGGTACGGAGAGAGATGATCCTCTTCTGTCTTTAGGGGCTCCCACTCCAGCAGGGGGCACGTGACTAACAGTGACTGCCTGCTGCTGTAGTTGACAAGTGGCTCCCACCAGGCCCAGAACTTGGTGGTCCCCTGTCCCCCTCACCAGCAGAAAGCCAACCTGTCCTCTAAGAACCAGCTCACTAATGTCCTCAATCCTTGAGGACCAGATTGATTTCTCAGAACTGAAGAGCCCTTACTGATGGCACCTCTCTTCATGTGCCATCCCAGGATTCGAGTTATTTTTCCCTTCTGCCTAGTGGCCCAAATAAATGCTGAACTTCTTGAGGGCTGGGAGTGTATGTAGCTGTCTCCTTATACTGGACTTATCAGATGCTTACTAGGTAGCAGTGAGTAAATCTAGGAATTCCCTTTCAGCCAAGTTACCTTACACAAGGGGACATGTGTAAGGTACTATAGCTGAGAAGTGGTCTTGTTTGAAGCGTGGGTTGAGATGGGTGTTCAAATGATGTCACGAGTGATTCTCTCTCTCCGTTTCCAAATTTCCCAGATAGCAGAGCAAGTTGTCCTCTGCTGCTCTAGACACTCCCATCTTTTCAGGGAACAGCCAGTGCAATAAAATATTTCAAGTTTCTGAAAGATAGCTGAAATAAGTCCTAGAAGCTTCTGGATCAGGAGCAGACCAAACCTGCCAGCTCACATAGATGAGGGCAGGGAAATGGGTGTCTCAGGAGTACAGTGTCCCACCTTCTGGTTTACCTGGAACTCCTGTTTTGGCACCGAAAGGATCTGCATCTTAGGAAATGCTCAGGTCCTGGGCAAATAGGGTTACTTGCCTCATCAGAAGCAAAGCAAGGTTGCCATTACCTGAGGTGGGCGAATGGAGGCTGGGTGGCCGATGAGTACTGGCCAATATGCCCAGTATTGGAGAGGGTTGGGCAACCCTTCAAGAGGGTCCAACCTCTGTCCAGGGCTGGTTTTGCCAACTTCACTACGACGAGAATTGTAGGAAGTCTACCTGGGACCTGCGAGTCTCACATTCCTTGCTAAACATTTATGGATACCTGTTTAGAGCTGAGATCTTTTCAGTTCCCATAATATGAGGGAATTAGGTCTCCAAGACAGTCATGTATTTCGGTCAGACCTTATAGCTGAGCAGTGGAGACACATATCAGTGTGAGATCTCCCAGGGTTCCGCAGGGTGGGCCTCCTTAGTCCAACTGCCAGCCTACCCTGGA
Organism: Leontopithecus rosalia; assembly: GCA_028533165.1. NCBI lineage: Eukaryota > Metazoa > Chordata > Mammalia > Primates > Cebidae > Leontopithecus > Leontopithecus rosalia. The sequence goes on from CM052663.1 coordinate 510,036, forward strand.
GCATTGCCTGGGAGAGAGGTTAGTTGCTTTTCCTGGTGCTGGGAACTAAATGGTCTTACATATTGACCCAGGAAATACTTATCTGGCTTACAATAGGTGCACAACTAGTGCCAGTTACTTCCAGACACTCCACTGGGGATTATTCAGTTACTATGTACCATGCACTCCTCGTGGTTAGCAACAATGTCTGCTGTAGAAAAGACAGGAAATTATGATGTCAAATAAACCAGACAAAGAATTTCTTGGATTTTCTCCAGCAGTCCTAAAAATGTATCCATACTTTGATACTGGCTTACTTTTCCAACATCTAAACTTTTTTCCTCTGACCTTCTATATATTCAAAGTTAAGTATTAAATAAAATCAGTAACTAGATACAAGCTTGTCGACCATTATGAATAAAGTTGTATTTCCACCACACAATCTCCAGGTCCTCTAGTGGAAGAGGTTGAGATGTTTTAGATTCCTACTTTCCTTCCATCTCTGAGAGCCACTGTGTCTGTCATGGTTACTTAATGCAGTGGCTACACCTGGGTCTCGCTCAATTAGTAGCTGTTGATTGAGTGACCGAATTGAATGCCTGATGAACTTGCAAATAAAATTCAGACTATACCTGTGGACTAAGAAGATCCCTCTGCTTTTTATTCACTACTTCTGGGGCAGATCTTAGGCCAGCCTGAAGTTTAGGCCTACTGAGAAAAAATAAGCCTCAAAAATTGAGCTTTGCTTCACCCGGTCTCCCAGTAAACACTAAGAAATGTTCACCTATTTACACATCCTAGACTGCCTGTCATATGGACTAAATGTGTTTTCCCCCTAATTTATACATTGGAATCCTTCAGTGAAATAGCATTAGGTGCTGGGGTCTTTGGGAGGTGGCCTGGAGCCCTCATGGTGAGATGAGTGCCCTTATCAGAAGAGACCTAAGAGGGCTTGCTTCCCCTCTCTCTGCTTTTTATGATGTGAAGACACCAGAAGACAGCCATCTGTGAGCCAGAAAGAGGTCTTCACTGGAACCCAACCATGCTGGCACCCTGATCTTGAATTTCTAGCTTCCAGAACTTGGGAAATAAATGTTGTAAGCCAGCCAGCTTATGGTATTTGTTATAGTAGCCTAAGCTAAGTCAGAGTCTCTAGAAGAGTTAGGCTGGGGCAGGGGTGAAGGGACGTAGATGTGTACATTATTCTGCCCTGCACATGAATGGCAAAGGCAACTGGAGAGCCTCTCCCCTTTGGTGAGATCCCCACTTTACAAGGGTATGGCCTTATTTGATTGTAATGATCATCCATAGATTTACTTCCCAAAGCAAATTCTGGTTCCTGAGATCTGTGCATGATCCACAGCCTCCTGTTCTAATCCTCTTCCTAAATTTGAGTCTTCACATTGAAGCAATTCTAGTTAGATTTCTTCTACCTGTATCCATGGCTGCCTTTCAGTCACATTACAGACTCAGTGTGATGATTATGCAGGGACAATGTGATTTCAGAAACATGACCTCATTTGATTGTAATGTCAATATAAATCAGTGAAGCAGAAAAGGAGAATCTCCAGGAAAACAAGGCATGAGGCTGTACAGTAAGTTAAAGTAGAATCAGAACTCAAGCCAAGTCCATTATTTGTGTTTCAATCCTCTTTTCCTTTATTTTTATTTATTTATTTATTTATTTATTTATTTATTTATTTATTGAGATGGAGTTTCGCTCTTGTTACCCAGGCTGGAGTGCAATGGCACAATCTTGGCTCACTGCAACCTCTGCCTCCTGGGTTCAGGCAATTCTCCTGCCTCAGCCTCCTGAGTAGCTGGGATTACAGGCACGCACCACCATGCCCAGCTAATTTTTTGTATTTTTAGTAGAGACGGGGTTTCACCATGTTGACCAGGATGGTCTCGATCTCTAGACCTCGTGATCCACCCGCCTCGGCCTCCCAAAGTGCTGGGATTACAGGTGTGAGCCACCACGCCCGGCCTTCAATCCTCTTTTCTACCACATCACCCAGTTTCCAAATCATTCAGCAAATTGCCATGGTCAGTGGGATTGACCTTTCCCTTTTATTCTCAGGAAATCTACCTTATCCACGTTGCAAGACTGTGTGATTCTTTTTACTATTAGAAGGAATAAAAGCCTTCCTAAAAAGGTCTTTGGTGCCTTTATTATTTTACAAATCATTTCTGAGGGAATTATTGAACTTCATTATATAGCTGCCCATTGGGTTCACCTTGCCTGCTGACTAGACAGAGCCAATTTATCAGGACAGGGGAATTGTGTTGGAGAAAGAGTAATTCATGCAGAGCTGGCTGTGTGGGAGACTGGAGTTGTATTATTACTCAAATCTGTCTCCCCATGCATTCAGGGATCAAAGTTTTTGAAGATAATTTGACAAGTAGGGTCTTGGGAAGTAGGGAGTGCTGATTTGTCAGTTTGGAGATGTAATCGTAAGTAGTTGAAGTGAGTTTCTCTTGCTGTCTTCCATTCCTGGATGCGATGGCAGAACTGGTTGAGCCCAATTGCTGATCTGGGTGGTATCAACTGATCTACTAAGTGCAGGGTCTGCAAAGTATCTCAAGCACTGATCTTAGGTTTTTACAATACTGATGTTTCCCCCAGAGCACTTTGGAGAGGTTCAGACACTTGGTGCCAGATGCTCCCTGACCCTGAATCTATAATTTCTAATCTTACAGCTAATTTGCTAGTCCTACAAAGGCAGACTGGTGGAAGAAGGGGGCTCTTTTCAGGACAGGGCTTTACCAATTTTGTTTCAGAGTCAAACCATGAAATGAATTCCTCCCCAAAGTTAGTTCAGCCTATTCCCAGGAATGAACAAGAACAGCTTAAAGGTTAGAAGCAAGATGGAGTCGGTTAGGTCTGAATTCTTTCACTGTCATGATTTCCTTAGTTATAATTTTGCAAAGGAGGGTTCACTTATTTTCAGAGGTGGTGGTTGCTTCAGCATGGGGCGCGTGAAAGGTGCTCACTGTGGGTTGGAGCAATGGGGCCTCTGCTGTCCTGCTCTTAGCTCCTGGCTCAGAGAGGAGCCCGGTGACACTTGCCAAATGGACAATGCTTCTGGACTTCATATGCTGCTTTTGTGCACAGAGTCTGTGTTTAGGGGTAAACATTCTCTTATCTTTACAGTTCTATGAACAAAGAAGTTTTCTGCTCTCCTGGGTGTGAGTGTCAGGGTGCAGATGGGGGCAGTTTTGGAATAAACATTTTCTGTTTTGCTCCTTAATTACATTGACCTCAGGAATAGATTATCTGACTGGTTTCATTGCAAAGAAGCGGCTAATTGGCTAGATAAATTTTTGCAAAAAGCCAGTCTCTTTCCCTGGCTTTCTCCCGAATGTGTGTGCATCCAGATACTGCAAGACTCCTATTTCCAGCAGGCTCCTGGTGATACACGGAGTTCTCCTCCTGCCCCACCTTGGACCTCCCCAGGGCCCATGGCTGCATTTTCCAGCAGCTCCCTGTCCTTCAGCATCCTGGCACCTCTGTCTTACCCTACCCTGTAGGGTAGGCCTGCAATTCAAAGAGGAAGAGATTAGAAGCCCTATTTTATCTTTAGGGCTGTGTTCCATGTTTCAACGGGAAACTCTGTAAATTAGTAGTTCTCCGGCCATTGCTATTATTTCCTGTTTGGCTTCTGTGTCTGTGCCACACTCCTTAGAGTATGGAAGGGAGCAAGGGTGAGGGAGTGCCCATCCAACCCTATCCAAGTTTGGATTTCTGTGAACTCATCCTCTTGGTTTTTAACCTCCAGCCTGGTAATCTTTGGTTGCAGGCAATCTCTCTCCACAAAACATGAGTTTTGTTTTGTTTTGTTTTGTTTTTCTAATAAGGGAAGACTGCCACCTATTTCCCAAACTCTCCACTTCACCAAGTTCTGACAGCCTTCCCATTCAAGTGTGACTTACACATATCTCATCACTCAAGTATTTGCTCGGTTGTGCTGTTAGCATGCAGGATTTCAGAGCCCTGGGAAGAGAAGTCGGCTTCATGGTGCTGTCTCCTGCTACAGACATTGTCACGGATAGTCACTGTCCTCTGGCCAGGGAGCTGTGAGCATCTCTAGTGAGTTCATGACTTCCCATGGTGGCAAAGGCATGCAGTGTTTTATTTGGAGTGTCAAGATGTCCTCAGTGCTGCCCAGGGAAATGTCAGGGCATATCAGTACCTGATAAGAAAATAGGTAGCACATTACCAACATCAATAATAAAAAGTACAGTTAAACTGTTGCTAGTAACTTTATGCCAGTTACTTTGTTGACTAAAGTGGATAAACTCCTTGAAAAACACAAGATACCAAAACTGACTATGAAGTAACAGAAAATTTAAGCTGGTTTCTGAAAGAAATTTTATTTGAACGAGAGTTCTATCCACAAAGAAAACTCCGGGCTCAGATGGCTTCGGGCTGTGTTCTATGAAGTAACAAATAATATTGATCTTACATACACTGTTTCAGAAAATGAAGGAGAAAGAAAACCTTCCAAATGTATTTTATGAGGCCAGCATACCCTCAATACCCCAAACTGACAAAGGAATAAGAAATGAAAATTACATAACAATGTCCCTATAATGTTAGCAAATTAAAATTGGCATTATCCATATGATATTAGCAAATCAAATAAAGCAATAGATTAAAAAAAATGTGATATATCATGACAAGAGGGATTTAAGTCAGGAATGATTTAACATTGATTAATTTAACATGAAAATCAATCACTGTAGTTCACTACTTACCTTCCATATGATCATATCCATAGACATTCAAAAAATATTTGAAGAAAACCCAACACGTTATAAACAAATTAAGGATATTTAGGAATAAATATAATTAATGATAGGAGATCTCTATTTTTAAAATTGAAAAACATTGCCAAGATATATTAAAAATTTAAACAAATAGAGATATGCTAGTGGTATGATGGAAAGTTTCAATGTTAATATATCCATGCTTTCTAAATTGATTTATAGATTCAACTCAATCTCTATAAAATCAGACATTTATAAAGAAATTGGTAAGCTCATGCTGAAGTGTTTTATGAAAATGCAAAGGATCTTGAACAGCCAAAATAATTCTAAAAAAGAAAGTTAGAGGATTTACTGCATGATTTTAAAATTTGCTTTGAAGCTACAGTAGTCAAGAGTGTATGATATTTGTGTAGGGAGAGACATGTAAATCAGTGGTGGAGAATAGAGAGCTGTAGATTAGATCTACAACATACAGTTAATTGATATTCAAAAGATATGAACACACTTTCCAAAAATATGAATGTCCAATAAATACATGGGAACATACTCAACAATTAGTCTTCAAGGAATTGTAAATTAGTACAATAATGAGATAAAATTCCACATCAGCTAGATAGCTAAAATCAAAAAGACTGACAGCACTAATTTTGGGTACTCTCAATTGTGGGTACTCTTAGACATTGTAAAAAGGTCCAAACACTTTTGGGAATTGTTTTGACATTTTCTTATCAAATGTAATTTAAACCATGACCCAGAAGTTCTACTAACAGAAGTATTTACTCAAGAGTAATACACATTCATGTGTACAAAAAACTTGTTTGAAAAATTCTTATAGCAGCCTCATTTATTATAGCCCCAAACTGAAAACAACCCAAATAACTATCAATAGTATAATGGATAAACAAATGGAGATCTCTTCATACAGCAGAGCAGAAAGCTGAGTTTTGACAGACAAATCTCAAAAACATGACATTGATCAAAAGGAGCCAGAAAAAAAAATGTGTTCTATGTGAACCTATTTCTACAAATTCCTAGAACAGGCAACATTAATCTACAGTGACAAAAATCAGAGCAGTGATTGTGGTAGAAGCAGGAGACGAAGGCCTAGGCAGACAGAGAAGGGTACCTGGAGAACCTTCAACCTGCCCCACAAAAATTTACACCAGATGTTTTGTGCAGATAAGGGAACTTGCACAGGGGGCTTTCCTGGGCATGCCCACAGCATATTGAAGACCAACATGCACTGGGGGAATGGGACAGAGCCACCAGAAATTTGTGCCTTATGCAGGGGAGGAGCCTGGCCTCTTCAAGTCATGTGTGATTGCCGTGGTATTTAATTTAGGAGGTGTAAACCTGATTACAGAACCCCCTCTCTCTCTGCTGAGAGCTTTCTTTTCACTTACTACATTCCATCCTCCTCACCCTTTGTGTCTGTCTAATTCTTCCTGGTTGTGAGACAAGAACCCAGATTAGCTGAGGAGCAAAAGAATTGTGCATTATTTGCACATGGTGAGGTGGAGTGAGGGATTGGTCAGGAAGGACATGAAGAATGCTTGTGGGGCTTAAATGCGCTATGCTGATTTGGGGTAAAGTTATATGGGTGTCTATAATTGTCAAAACTTATTGAACTGATCACTTACCATCTTGACATTTACTGTATATAAAATTTACCTCAGTTTAAAAAAGTTTTTAAAAATTTTATTGACAAGCCAAAATTGTACATATTTGTTGGCTATGACATGATGCTTTGCTATATATTTACAATGTGGAATGGTTAAATAAGGCTAATTAACATGCATTGCCTCTCATAATTTTCATTTTTTGTGGTGAGAACATTTAAAATTTTCTCTTAGCAATTTTGTGGTATTTAATACGTTATTATTTGTTATAGCCATCATTCTGTGCAGTAGATCAGTAAGGCTTATTCCTCGTAACTGAGACTTTGTACCCTTTGATCCACATCTCCCCTTTCCCCATATGTCCCCCTTCCCCAACCTCTGAAAACCACTATTCCCCTCTCTACTTCTGTGAGTTCAATTTTCTTAGATTCCACATAGAAGTGAGATTGTACAGTGTTTTTCCATGCCTGGCTTATTTCACTTAACATAATGTTCTTTGAGTTCATCGATGTTGCTACAAATGACAGAATTTCCTTCCTTTTAAAGGCTGAGTAGTATTCCATTGTGTACATATATATTTTCATTATCCATTCATCTGAAAATGGGCAGCTAGGTTGCTTCTGTATCTTGGCTATTGTAAATAACACTATGTTGAGTGCAAATACCGCTTTGACATACTGATTTCAATTCCTTTGGATATATACCCAGGAGTGGTATTGTTGGGTTATGTGGTAGTTATATATATACATATTTTCTGAGAAACCTCCTTGCTGTTTTTCCTAATGGCTGCGTCAATTTTCATTCCCACAAGCAGTGCCCACACCCTCACCAATACTTGCTATGTTTTGTCTTTTGGATAACAGCCATTCATTCTAACTGGTGTATAGTTGTGAGTTGCATTTTCCTGTGGTTAATGATGAGCATTTTTTCATATATCTGTTGGTCAATTACATGTCTTCTTTTGGGAAGTATCTATCTGGGTCTTTTGTCCTTGTTTTGATTGGGTGGTTTTCTTGGTACTGAGTTGTTTGAGCTCCTTATGTATCTTGGATATTAGTCCCTTATCAGATTCATGGTTTGCTGGGTGAGTTCCTTGTGTATCTTGGATATTAGTCCTTTATCAGATACATGGTTTGCTGGGTGAGTTCCTTGTGTATCTTGGATATTAGTGCTTTATCAGATTCACGGTTTGCTGGGTGAGTTCCTGGTGTGTCTTGGATATTAGTCCCTTATCAGATTCATGGTCTGCTAAAAGTTGCTCCCAGTCTATGGGTTGTCTCTTCAGTCTATTAATTGTTTCCTTTGCTGTGCGGAAGCTTTTAAGATCCCATTTGTCTATTTCTGCTTGTGTTGCCTCTTCTTTTGCCAACACAGTTTGAATTTTAAAAATCTATGGAATAATAAAAGCTCTACACAAAGAAAATTATACTAATAAATAATGACACTAAAGAATAAAGAAAAAATGGGAGAATTTTATAGGTATTCTAAAAATTTCAAAAATCATCACTAACATATTAAATCAAACTAGGAAGTGGAATTAATAAAAATAAAACCTGAAATCCCTTGACTGGAAACTAAAAAATATGAATATAAATGAGCCACTTATAAGTTTGACTGGAAAAAACAGAACAAAAATGAAAAGTGTCAGGAATGAGGAAGGAAAAATGATAAAAGACCAAAAACATTGTAAGCAGTTTAGTGAAGATCATGCAGGAATGAATTTAACTCTACTGCATCAAATTACATATTAAAATTAGATGATTATAAAGCAGATACAATTTTTCAGAACTGATCCCCAGAAAAAAATCCAAAACATAGATAGTTTACCGAATAAGTCATTACAAAGATGACTAATATTCTATCATTTTAAAAAAGCACTAGGATAGATAGGCTTAAGCTTGAAATTAGTCAAGCCATGAAGAACTCTAATATTTATAAATCAAGATTATAGGAAAAAATGAAAATCATCTAACCTAATTTTAGTATTTAACCTAATAAAGACCCTGAAAAACAGCAACAACAAACAAGATTATAGATGAATATAAATACTGAAAATTTAAAATAAAAGGTGTGGAAGCAGAATCCCCAAATTACCAACTGTGTAATATTCTAAATCCAAGTATGGTTTATTCTAGGAAGATACATATACGTGTGTGTAGATATATACATTATATACATATACATTATATACACATATATATATATATATATCATCCTACAATACATATATCTTATACACACACAGACACACACACACACATATTTTAGTAGAGATGGGGTTTCACCATGTTGGCCAGACTGGTCTTGAACTCATGATCTCAGGTGATCTACCTTCCTTAGCCTCCCAAAGTGCTGGGATTACAGTGCATCTAGCCCTTTTTTGAGATGGAGTCTCATTCTGTCACCCAGGCTGGAGTGCAGTAGCCTGATGTAGGCTCACTGCAACCTCCGCCTCCTGGGCTCAAGTGATTCTGATGCCTCAGTTTCCAGAGTAGCTGGGATTATAAGCATGAGCCAAGGGTCTCAGCCAATGCCAGCACTTTGGGAAGCCCAGGTGGTGGATCACTTGAGGTAAGGCGTTCAAGACCCCAGCCTGGTCAACCTACATAGACAAACCTGTCTCTATTAAAATATAAAAATTAGCCGAGTGTGGCTGCATGTGCTTGTAATCCCAGCCACTCCCAAGGCTGAGGCAGGAGAATTGCTTGAACCCCAGAGGCGGGAAGCAGAGGTTGCCCTGAGCGGAGATCGCACCTCTGCATTCCAGCCTGGGCAACAGAGGGAGGCTGTCTTTAAAAATAAATAAATAACAAATAAATAAAATTTAGTAAAGTGAATAGATATTTAATACTTACATAAAACCAATAGTTTTCAATAATAACTAAGGTTTGGAAATGAAAATTTAAAATGAAATCTTTTATTCACAAAGTGAAAAGAAATGTCTCCCAATGAAGACAGGTTTGACAAGGAAGTCGCTGTGCCTGCTAAGTCAGTAGGCACAGGAAAGAGCTGAGCCCATGGGAACAGGCAGCACTCTCCAGGGTTGGGAAAGCTGAGGAAACATCAATGTAAGCTCCCCAAAGGTTCTCTGTGAATTTAAATTACACTTAGCGTTCTAATGGAAAATCTTCTTAATGGATTTGGAGAAAATTAGCTTAAAATTCATAAGGAAGAACATGTATTTAAAGAGTAAGAAAGTAGGAAATAAAGAAGACGAAGGGAGGATTGATTTGACCAAATATTACAACACTATAAATCCAGCATGGAAAATCAGCACAGTGGAATAGAACAGAGGCCCAGAAGGTTCCCTCCTAGGCAAATCTAACAACCAAATCTAATTTAATTGTGAAAATTCAACAGTGTGCAAGAAGAGAACACATAACATTCGGTATTATTTAATAAGTGGTGCTGGTAGAGCAGTCTGCCCATGAATAAGATAATAAAATTGAACCCCTATCTTACTCTACATAGAAAAATTAATTCCAGATGTATTAAATACTTAAGTGAGAAGAAATGATATAAATCTTACACGGAAATGTAACTAGAAAGAAAAAAGGACCATCAATACAAGTGCTATGTAAAATAGAATATCTTGAATTCATGAAGTTTTACATGGTCTTGGAAAATTATAAAACTATCATCTGACTTAGACTTATGAAAAATATTCATGCAGTTAGAAATGCAACAGGGAGAAAAGTATGAAAAATATCTCATTTTTGTGCAACAAAGGCAGAATACGACTTCTGTGTGTCTCAATATAATCATATGAACAAAGAGACTATTTTGGAAAGATATATTCTGCGTTAGTAACAGGAGCTGCACTGGAGAATGATGGAGATGAAATGGAGAAGGGAAGAAATGGGAGAAAACTAAAAGAATGTAACCAGTCAAAATGATAGATCCCACACAGTCACGTAGATGATTCTTCTGCCATTCTTCCAACCTCATTTATCCCAGCTGTGGGGCTACTTCTATCTGCAACACACCAAATGTGCTGCTGCCTCAGGGTTTTGCACTGGCTGTCCCCACCGCCTGGAGTCCACTTCCTCTAGAATTCTGTGTTGTCTAACCCTCACGTCTTCCTTCTGCTCCCAGACTACCTCAAGAGGCCTTCCTTGGCTACTGTGTGAATTAGCAACCTCTAATTCTCAATGCTAATTCTCAACCTCTCTAATTCTCAACCTCAGTGCTCTCCAAGCACTCCCCATTCTCCTTGCCCTGCCTTGATTTTCTCCGTGGGACACATTCCCATCTGATGTGTGGTAGACTTAGGTGTCTGTTTACTCACTTTCTCTTTTCACGAGAGTGTCAGCTTCGAGGGACAGGGACTTTGTTTTATTTTATTTTATTTTGTAACTCTGGGAGCTAAAATAGTGTCTGGCATGTCATAAATATTTGTTGGATGAATGAATAAATATGTGTATGTGAGTTCGCATACACATATATGCATATATGTGTGTACAACAGAAAATATAACTGCCCACATATAAATGAGAATTCTCCTTCTGATGCCAAATTCGGAAAATCAGTTACTGGTTCTCTTAAGAAAGAATTCTGTTTTCTCAAATGAACTAGACTGCATCTTCACAATTAAATTAGACTCGGTTGTTAGATTTGCCTAGGAGGGAGCTGAGAGCTGCATCTCTCTCTGTTGTGACTCACCCTATGGATCAGCAGGTCATCTTATCCATTTTGGCTTTAGTTTTGCCTGAAGGTAATCAACATTGTTGAACGATTGAGCATTTTTGTGCCAGAATCTATCTGTGAAAGTGCTTTGTATTATTGGGGAGCATTTCCTCTAGATTTCTAATCATTTTGGCTAATAAATGCCACTACACTGAGTTTTAAAATTCCAGGTGCACAGTTGGGTGTCTGCCACGTTCACTCAACTAGCCAAGCACTAAATGCCAAATGTTTCTTAGAAATGTAGCAGATACCTTTCTCTGACACCTATGCCAGTTTTTCTAGGGTAATTGGTTGAGGGACTGTTCACATGGTTGGATGGGATAGGGTCAGATGGTTGCGCTTTGGTTCCAGCTTTCAGCCAGCTTTGTAGCACTCTGGATGGCTCTGTGCACACGTGGGTACTTTAAAGCATGCTTCTAGGTGCTTTCGACCTAGATTTGTTGGTTTCTGTTGTTTGTATAATAGCTTGAAAATGCATAGTCATAATGGAGTTTGTAGCCTTTTAAAACCTAGACATTTCGACTGTGCCACAAAACAGGAAATGATACTCGGTTAATTAATCATTTTGTTACCTAATCAGATTTTTTAAATGTGCATTTAGAGTAGAGTTTGCTGTTATGAGTAGAACTGCTCTATTGACATATAGAGTGGAATGTAAAGGAGAAATGTGAGAATCAGTCATGAAAATAGAGCCCTCCTCAGGGAGGTGAGAGCACACTTCCCACAGTGGGATCACTCACCCTGTCTTTGAGACACGAGGCTCTGCCCCTGGGCTGGCGCTCATGGCCAAGGGACAAAGCCTTCTTGGTGACACTGGGATCCCTCTTCATCCTCAGATTAAGGGGAGTCATTCCTGAAAAGGCATTTGAAGTAATAAACAACTGGATTTTATCATTTTAAGATTTGAGCATTCAAAAAGAGTAAATTGTGGTTTTAAAATCACAAACTTGTAATTTCAATGCCTCCCTTTCTGTTTTATTGTCAAGACCTCATGCTGATTCTTTAGAAGAGAGAATGCCAGTTTTCAGTATGCCAGTGGCCATCAGTTCAAATTCAAGATCACCGTTAGTCCTGTGACATCAAAAATAGTATGTTTCATCTAAAGTTTAGGAAGGGAAGGAAATGGCAGCCTGAATTATACTGCACCAATTACCATTTTAATAATTACTGCCAACAGCATTTATTCTGAAGGCCAAGTACTAATTTGTTGTGTCTGTCAGATAATGATTGTTTCAATATATTAATCTGCAGTTCCAAAATATAAATATAGTTCTAGATTTTCCTAGAAACTCTGGGGGATATTTCAGATGCTCTCGTTCAGCCTATAACATGCTGGGTCATTGCAGATAAAATGTCATCCACCCCATGTCCCAGCCTGGCTCTTGCCATTATTTTCAAGTATAAAATTGCATCCTGTGTTTGACCATGAAATTGAAATGCCCTCTTTTTGAAGGCCAAACATGGTAATTGGAAAAAATGATTGCAGGTGTTAACAGGTCCCTTTTCTAAAGGGACAATGATTAAACTAAAGAACTTTTACAATGAAATCAATGGAAGATGTAAAGTAAGATAGACCCAGGGTGCATAGAGTGATCCTCTTCTGCTGTCGCTGCTGGACAGCATTGCTCAGCGAAGATTCAGCGTTCTTAGCTGAGGTTAAGGAACTTGACCTTGGGGCCAAGTAGTTTTTAGCTTTTCAGTGGTTACAAGCTGCAGCAGTCACAGCTGATCCAGGTCAGTTGTCTGGAAAACTCATGCCCCTTAATTATAAAAGGGTTGAGTCAAATGTGTATATTAGCATAAATTCTTCATTGTCTGTGGAAGCACATCTCAGAGCACCAGGCGAGAGTAGCATTGTGTGTACACAGAAGATAAAGTTCACACTCACAAATATCACACACCCGTACACACCTATCCACACAGAGATTAATGCCTGTATCACAGAAGAACAATTAACAAACCATTTATGGTTTTATTTCCTTTCTCATTGCTAATGTTATTCAATTTTCTGAAAAACATTGAGAACACAGTGATATACATCATTACACAATAGGATGGGCTAACATAGAATATCTGATGTAAAATACCTTCAATACTGACGTATATCTGAATGCATGTGGACATTTAAGCATAAATTCTAACTTACATACCATCACTAACCACTGTCTGAGCAAGCCGTCTTTCTATAAACTGTTTGCAATGAAGCTTCTCCCACAATTCATCCTTAATACTTTTTCCATGTTACAGGCATTAACTCACTCCATGATTATTAAGGGGTTAAGAGGCAGGAACAACAATTTCCATACAGGTGATAGCAGAGGAGTTAGGCTATGTCTTTGGCCATGAAAAAGTGACCTGTGCAATGCCCTCATCTATCTGGGTCACTGCCAGGATGCCCTCCTGTTCAGCATACCTTTCTTCTCCTGAAGCACAACTGCACTGGGAATGTCACATCTACCTCAGTGGTGACAATGGCCTCTGTTAGAATCTGGTCCTTTGGCAAAACTTCCTTTCATTTAGTAGGCACGCTTCAGAGATATGAGTCTAAAAGTCTCACAGTTCCTATCATCAGAGAACCTATTCTGCATAACAAATACCAATGGTTTCAATGCATCAGGTGTAAAATGAGAAGCGCTTTAAGGGTATAGACAAAGAGTGATGGGAATTCAGAAAAGGGCAGAGTTGCATTAGCAAATCAGAATTTATAATGTTGTAGTACTTTATATTTTTCAAGGCATGTCAGATATATTACCAATTCTTCTTCCTCAAAATGCTGCATTGGTAGGCTAAGCTTGTTATAGGTGAGAACTGTGAGCAGGGCTCACATTCAGGTGTGAGCTCACCTCCCACTGCTAGTTAGAGACAGAACTAGAACTATTTCTAATCCACTGATATTTCTAACATACTGATGTCAAGACAAGGAAGAGTAGAAAGAACACTTACCTTTGAATTCTCCTCTTTTTTTTTTTTTTTTTGAGACAGAATTTCACTCTTGTTACCCAGGCTGGAGTGCAATGGCGCGATCTCGGCTAACCGCAACCTCCGCCTCCTGGGTTCAGGCAATTCTCCTGCCTCAGCCTCCTGAGTAGCTGGGATTACAGGCACGTACCACCATGCCCAGCTAATTTTTGTATTTTTGGTAGAGACGGGGTTTCACCATGTTGACCAGGATGGTCTCGATCTCTTGACCTTGTGACCCACCTGCCTCGGCCTCCCAAAGTGCTGGGATTACAGGCGTGAGCTATCGCACCCGGCCTGAATTATTTTTCTAACCAAATGTTTAAAACGACTTCGCTCCAGATAATATATATTAGAAAACAGAACAGTGATATTAAAAAGAAACCTGGCTTGAGAGTCAGAACATCTGAGAGATTTGCCACACTGATTTACTTCATGACCTTAGGTCAGACATTTAATGTTTTTGCACGTCGTTTTTTAACCTGGTAACTGAACATAATCATGTTTTCTTCCTTTCAATGACAGAAATTGCATGAGGCTAATGGAGTAACATCATTATCTCCTTATGACATTGATCTAAAAGAGGAGGAACATCATTTGCATTAGGGGCTGATTGAGCCACCTCCTACCTTTATTGTTTGAGGTTAATAGTGGAGAGAACTGATTTGATCTGTGCTTCCCCTGGGGTTTTCTCCCCTGTGCTACAGTGTGAGGTTCATCAGAAGGAAGAGTGTCAGGGCCCGTGTTATAGAAGGTGCCTCTGACTTTTTGCACAGATAAAGCAAAGAAAAATTACATCATGCCCATGCTCTAAATTTCAGCCAGTTTTATTTCCTGACTTACATTTGGACAATCTTAATTCATGTAAGATGCTGCTTTTAAATTTTATATGTAACACTAAGAGGGTTAAAATATAATGACCTGGTGATGCAATGGGCCTTATAATGTTTAAAGAAGTCCAATAGGCCGGGCGCGGTGGCTCACGCCTGTAATCCCAGCACTTTGGGAGGCTGAGGTGGGTGGATCACAAGGTCAAGAGTTCGAGACCATCCTAGTCAACATGGTGAAACCCTGCCTCTATTACAAATACAAAAAATTAGCTGGGTGTGGTGGCGCGTGCCTGTAATCCCAGCTACTCAGGAGGCTGAGGCAGGAGAATTGCCTGAACCCAGGAGGCGGAGGTTGTGGTAAGCCGAGATTGCACCATTGCACTCCAGCCTGGGTAACAAGAGCGAAACTCTGTCTCAAAAAAAAAAAAAAAAAAAAGAAGTCCAATAACGTCTCAGCAAACACTGTCATTTGCTCTGTTCAGGGGCTCGCCCCCTGCACCGACTGTGCTTTCCCCCTTTGATGTTTTGGACACAGCGTCACTCACTAAGTGGTACCACCTAGTCCAACTGAACTTTGAAAAGGCACATGGAATTACCTCTTCTCTGTGACTGTTTCTTGACATGCCAATCAATGAAGCCACCTTAATCTAGCTCGCCTAGCAACATTGGCCATTGAACAGACAACTAGCACAGAGAGTTATAGGCAATCACTCAATCTAAGGAGACTCTGTGAAAAATAAATACAGTCCTCTCCACGTGGCTCACCCTTGCTCAGTGTTTCCAAATCCACAGCTGGGCTACATTTGGAGGACTGGTTTAATCCTTTAAACAACGGATGGAGTCTTGGTTTCAAAGTTTTTTCTGGTTCACCAAGAAGTAAATACAACCTCCTAAGATATTTTACTTCTTAATAGAGAAACTAGTTCTGCTAAAGAAAAATGTTTAATCATTCTTCCCCAGACATGATTATTGATCACAAAACCTTGTAAAATGCACATAAAAACCTTATAATCATGCATGTCAAGTAATTAGTTTAACTATAATTTAAAGTTGTTTTTAAGTCTTTTTTTGTGAACCTTCCTACCTAGTTACATTATTCTCGTTTTTATTGTATTTATGTACCGTAGCACAAATCAATGTGTATCTTCTGGGGATATTTAATGATATCCTTAATGAAGATATTTAAATATTTTGTGACTCCTTTTGGCAGGACTTTGAGCAGCTATTATCTTTTTCATCTGTAAATGCTGTCACAGATCCCAACTGCAGAATCCTGATTGCACCGTGGTTACTTTCTACAACCAGTGAGTCCTGAAAGAGTTGAGTCTCATTTTCTGAACACTCATGATACTTCAGTTGCTGAAATAAATGTTGTTTTCTTTGAGGTGGAGTCTCGCTCTGTCACCCAGGCTTGAGTGCAGTGGTATGACTTTGGCTCACTGCAACCTCTGCCTCTCAGCTTCAAGTGACTCTCCTGCCTCAGCCTCCCAAGTAGCTGGGATTATAGGTGCACGCCATCATGCCTGACTAATTTTGTAGTTTTAGTAGAGATGGGATTCCGCCATGTTGGCCAGGCTGGTCTTGAACTCCTGACCTCAAGTGATCTGCCTGCCTCGGCCTCCCAAAGTGCTGGGATTACAGGTCCAGCCATAAATGCTTTATATGTACTTAACCCTCATAAAAACTCTGTGATATTGATAATATGATCTCATTTTGATAGGTAGAGAAACAAAGGTACCAAGAATTGATGTAATTTGCCCATAATTATATAAATAGTAGGCACCAGATTTTAGACAAATTATAGGCCATATATGGTAAAAATAATAATAAAGTCAACCCAAATTTAAAATGGGGAAAAACTTGAATATACATTCTTCTAAAGACATCATCCACATGGCCAAAAAGCACATGAAAAGATGCATACCATTAGTCACTTGGGAAATGCCCATCAAACCATAGTGAGACACTACATCACACCCATCCAGTTGGATGGATAGAACTGAACAGCCACTAAGCTGACTATAATCACCATGTGTCAGCAAGGATGTAGAGAAATTGAGACCCTCACGTATTGCTTGTGGAAATGTAAAATGGTAGCATCAGTGTGGAAAGGAGTTTGACAGTTCTCCAAAAGTTAAATTCAGAATTACCATACGACCCAGAAATCTCACTTCTAGATTATGTCCTAGAGAGTAAAACACCCACATCCACATACAAACTTGTATATGGCTGCTTCTTCATAATACCATTATTCATAATAACCCCCAAGTGGAAACAGTCCAAATGCCCATCAGCTGATGAATGGATGAACAAAGTGTGGCATTTTCAAACAAGGAAATATTATTCAGCAATAAGAAGAAATGCTAATACATGCTAGAACATGGAAGAACCTTGAAAACACGGTGCTAAGTGAAATAAGTCACAAAGGACCACATACTGCACAATTCCACTTACGGGAAATGGCAGTTGACATGGAAGAACCTTGAAAACACGGTGCTAAGTGAAATAAGTCACAAAGGAGCACACACTGCACAATTCCACTTACAGGAAATGGCAGTTGACATGGAAGAACCTTGAAAACACGGTGCTAAGTGAAATTAGTCACAAAGGACCACACACTGCACAATTCCACTTATGGGAAATGGCAGTCGACATGGAAGAACCTTGAAAACATGGTGCTAAGTGAAGTAAGTCACAAAGGAGCACACACTGCACAATTCCACTTATGGGAAATGGCAGTCGTAGAGTTAGATGGTGGTTAGCAGTTGCCAGGGTATGGAGGGGTTTGACGGGAAATGGGAAGTAACTTTTTGGGATGATTAAAATGTTCTAAAATTTGATTGTAAGTGACGGTTATACAATTCTGTGAATATCCTCAAAGGTATTGAATCGTTTATTTAAAGAGATGAATTTGATGGTATCTGAACCATTTCTCAATAAAAACAATATTTAAATAAAGGTTTAGAATTCCTTAAGCTATATTATGAGAAACATTTGAGGCACTTGGAGTAACTTTAAAATAGAAAAGCTGAAATATTTTCAGTTATTCGAAGCAGTGTTTTTACTTAGTTTCATCCTGAGTTTGGTGGTATTTCAGCTTTTCCTTTTGAAGCAGTAGCGACGATATGCAGGTATGCACCACATAATGACACTTTGCCCAGCGATGGACCACACGTATGACCCACGGTCTCATAAAACTGCAATGGAGGCCGGGCGCGGTGGCTCAAGCCTGTAATCCCAGCTCTTTGGGAGGCCGAGGCGGGTGGATCACGAAGTCAAGAGATCGAGACCATCCTGGTCAACATGGTGAAACCCTGTCTCTACTAAAAATACAAAAAATTAGCTGGGCATGGTGGTGCGTGCCTGTAATCCCAGCTACTCGGGAGGCTCAGGCAGGAGAATTGCCTGAACCCAGGAGGCGGAGGTTGCAGTGAGCTGAGATCCCGCCATTGCACTCCAGCCTGGGTAACAAGAGCGAAACTCCGTCTCAAAAAAAAAAAAAAAAACTAAAAAAACTGCAATGGAGTTGAAAACTTTCTATGGCCTAGTGACACTGTAGCCATCATGACGTTGTGTGGTTAGTGGTGATGCTGGTGTAAGTAAACCTCCTGCGCTGCCAGGTCAACACAGAATTACGGACAGTGCTGAATACTTGATAATAAGAAAGAACAATGTTTCTGGCTTATGTATTTGCTCTACTTTACTTTTGATTATTATTTTAGAGTGTATTCCTTCCACCTATATTTTTAAAAAGTAAACATATAAGGTCCTTCAAGGGGGCTTCTAGAAGAAGGCATAATTATCACAGGAGATGACAGCTCCGTGCCTGTTACTGCCCCTGAAGACCTTCCAGTGGGACAAGATGCAGAAGTGGAAGACGGGGCCGGGCGCGGTGGCTCAAGCCTGTAATCCCAGCACTTTGGGAGGCGGAGGAGGGTGGATCACGAGGTCATGAGATCGAGACCATCCTGGTCAAAATGGTGAAACCCCGTCTCTACTAAAGATACAAAAAATTAGCTGGGCACGGTGGCGTGTGCCTGTAATCCCAGCTACCTGGGAGGCTGAGGCAGGAGAATTGCCTGAACCCAGGAGGTGGAGGTTGCGGTGAGCCGAGATCGTGCCATTGCGCTCCAGCCTGGGTAACAAGAGCTAAACTCCGTCTCAAAAAAAAAAAAAAAAAAAATGGAAGACAGTGAGATTGAGGAGCCTGACCCTGTGCAGGCCTAGGTTAATGTGTGTGTCTGTGTCTTAGTTTTTAACAAAAAAGTTTAAAAAGTAAAAAGAAATGCAAAAATATTTAAAAAGCTTATAGAATATGGATATAAAGAAAGTATTTTTGTGCACCTGTACAGTGCATTTATGTGTTAAGCCACATGTTATTACAAAAGAGTAAAAAGATTTGAAAACTTAAAACTACATGAAATAGTCACAGTAAGCTAAGGTTAACTTATTATTAACCTTAATAACATTTAAAAACATTTTTAAATGAATGTGGTGTGGTCTAAGTGTGCAGTTTTATAAAGTCCACAGGACTGCACAGTCAGGCCCGAGATCTTCACAACTCACTGACTCACCCGGAGCCACTTCCGTCCTGCAAGCTCCATGCGTGGTAAGAGCCCGACACAGACGTGCCACTTCTTATCTTTTAGGCTGTATTTTTACTTTACTTTTTCTATGTGTAGATATGTCCGGATACACAAATACTTACCATTGTGTTACCGTGGCCTCTAGCGTTCAGTACAGTTATGAGCCATACAGGTTTGTAGCCTGTAAGCAATAGGCGACACCACATGGCCTAGGTGGGTAGGAGGCTGTTCCACGCAGGTCTGTGTAAGAAAGCCGTGATGCTGGCACAACCATGATATTGTCCAAAGACGCCTTTCTCAGAACATACTCCTACCGTTAAGCAGCTCCCGACCGTAACAGCTGTGCAACAGACGTCAAACTGCAAACAGAGAAGTTGTGGGTCTTAGAACTTTAGAGTCTCTGGGCATCCTGGGCTTCTGACTATTGTGCCGAGTGTGGAAACCTTGCCTGGAACTACCTAGAGAAGGTCTTTGGCCTCAGTGTTATTAAATGGAAGAGGGAAAGTCTGGATGCCTGAAAAAATTGGTTTTGAATCTAGGTTCCACCTGTACAAAAATCTTTGATTTAGGTAGGTCCTGTGACGTCTCTGAGCCATCATAGCTTCATTTGTTTTAAAAAATGAGACTAGGCCGAGGCGGGTGGATCACGAGGCCAAGAGATCGAGACCATCTTGGTCAACAAGGTGAAACCCCGTCTCTACTAAAAATATAAAAATTAGCTCGGTGTGGTGGCACGCACCTGTAGTCCCAGCTACTAGGGAGGCTGAGGCAGGAGAATTGCATGAACCCAGAAGGCGGAGGTTGCAGTGAGCCGAGATTGCGCCATCACACTTCAGCCTGGGTAACAAGAGCGAAACTCCATCTCAAAAAAAAAAAATTGGGAATAACAGTATCTATTGAAAAGCTTATTGTGGGGATATTTGTGAGACAATAGTGTGAAATGACTGACACGATATCTGATACTTACTAGCTCTGACAACCACTTTCTTCCTTGATTCCACCTCTTCCTTCTTCATCCAGCAGGTTTTTTTTTTACCTCCAACTGAGTAGTTTGAAAATTTCAAAGCAAGAAAAAGTTAAAATATCAACAGTAAACATCGGTTGACATGCCACTTAGACTTGAGTTCTGAACATTTGCCATGTTAATGTTTCTCTGTCAGCATGTGTATACATACATACTGTTTTCTGAAACTTGGAAATAAACTTCAGACTTCATGATTCCTCATCCAAATGCAGTGCTTCAGCTGGAGACTTATAAGAAAAAGGATATTCTCATAACACCAGTTTCACATCTAGATACTTTATCATGGATTCAACAATATAATTTAATATGCCACCCTTATTAAGGTTTTCCAAACTGCCAGGCATGGTGGCTCATTCCTGTAATGAGCCACCAGTACTTAGGGAGGTTGAGGCAGGAGGATCATTTGAGCCAGAAGTTCAAGAACAGCCTAGACAAAATAGTGAGACCTCATCTCTACAAAAAATTAAAAAATTAGCTAAGTGTGGTGGCCTATCCCTGCAGTTCCAGCCTCTCAGGAGGCTAAGGTGGGAGGCTTGAGGCCTGGAGGCAGAGGCTACAGTGAGCTGTGTTTGTGCCACTGCACTCCAGCCTGGATGACAGACCCAGACCCTGTCCCTCTCACTGCCCCCCAAGATTCTCCAAATTGTTTCTAAACATCCTTTCACAGTGTTTTTGTTATTTTCTTTGCTAATATTTTGTTGTGTTTTAGGTTTGGGGGTACATGTGAAGAACAGGCAAGATTGTTGCATAGGTACATACATGGCAGTGTGGTTTGCTGCCTCCATCTCCATCATCTATATCTGGCATTTCTCCCCATGTTCTCTCTGCTCAACTCCCTATCCCCTGCTGTCCCTCCCCTAGTTCCCCCCGACAGACCCCAGTGTGTGTTGCTCCCCTCCCTGTGTCCATGTGTCAATACCCGCCTATGAGTGAGAACATGTGGTGTTTGATTTTCTGTTCTTGTGTCAGTTTGCTGAGAATGACGGTTTCCAGGTTCATTCATGTCCCTACAAAGGACACGAACTCATTGTTTTTTATGGCTGCATAGTATTCCATGGTGTATATGTGCCACATTTTCCCTGTCCAGTCTGTCATCAATGGGCATTTGGGTTGGTTCTAGGTCTTTGCTATTGTAAACAGTGCTGCAATGAACATTCGTGTGCATGTGTTCTTATAGTAGAACAATTTATAGTCCTTTGGATATATACCCAGTAATGGGATTGCTGGGTCAAATGGAATTTCTATTTCTAGGTCCTTGAGGAATCACCACATTGTATTCCACAGTGGTTGAACTAATTTACACTCCCACCAACAGTGTAAAAGTGTTCCTATTTCTCCACATCCTCTCCAGCATCTGTTGTCTTGAGTTTTTAATGATCACCATTCTAACTGGCATGAGATGGTATCTCAATGTGGCTTTGATTTGCATTTCTCTAATGACCAGTGATGATGAGTGTTCTTTCATACGTTATTGTTTAATGAGAACCAAATAAAGTAAATGTCTTCCATTTTCTCATATCTCTTAGGTCTCTTCAATTTTAGAATGGCCTACAAGCTGTCTCAGGCATTGGTCATTTCTGACATTGATGTCTTTTCGGGGTTCAGGTTACCTTTGCTGTGGAATGTGCCACATTCTGGACATTGTTGCTTGTTTTCTCATGATTAGATTTGGTTAAATATTCTTGGAAGATACAACAGAGGGCTGATCACTTCTCGTTGCATCACACCAGGAGGTCTGCAGAGCCAGTTTGTTCTGATACTGATGCTAAATATTGTCCCTTGAATAAGGTGGGGTTCCTAGATCTCTTCATTGTAAAGATATCTCATTAAATTTGTAATTAAGAGAATATCCAGAAAGCGTCACTCTGAGGCATGGGAATGCATGATTAACTGAAGGTCTTCCCCAAATGGTACTAACATTTATTGATCATCTTTGCCTGATTTAATTCCTTCACTTTGGAGTTATAAAATAGTGATTTTAAAATTCTATACTTCCTTCTAATTTCCTTTTAGTTAGCATTCTTCTAGAATTCCTTCTCACCCACCACCTCATCATTATGATAGATATATGAATTATATCTGTTTTTAAATTAAAATTTTATTTTGGAAGGATTTTAGATTTGTAGAATAATTGCAAAGATATAGGGAGTTCTATAAGTTTCATAGTTCTATAAGTTTCGTTCAGTGTCAGTTTCTTCATTTTGACAAATGTACTAAGGATTCTTTTAAAAAATTCAGTATGTAATAATCTACTACTATTGCTTTTCTTTCGGTGATCAGATAGTCCCAAATTAGGCCAACAGGGGTCTATGTAACTCAGTTCCTGTGACTTCACTCTTAGTCTCTGAACACTTGTTAGCCTTCTGTCGTAGTGAGATGTCCCAGAATTGTTGTGTCTTTTCCCCAGGTCTGGAATTAGCCACTTTTTAATAAAGTTATATAGTTCAATTTATAAATCTTCTGTTTCTAAGATTATATCCAAATTTGGGGTCAAAATTGAAAAAGTTTCCACCATACTCAGTTTATAATAAAATTTACCCGTTTTTTTCTAATATATATATATGGCTTTGTTTTTATTGTGACTTATCCGTTTGAAATTTATCCTGGTGTGAAGTGAGGACCCAATGTTATCTTTCATCAAGGCAATCTAGGTGCACGTGCCACTTATGAAACATTGTGCTTTTTCCACTGGTGATTTGAGATTCTACTTTTAATCATGTGTTCAATTGTCTCATAGCCATTTCCACATTTTCTTTCTTAATTGATTGGCCTGTTGGTTTATGTCACATGCCAGCACCACACTTTTCATTATGAGGGATATGTATTTGATTATCTGCTTTCCATTGTCTATCTTTAGTGAGGGTTTCCTAGCTCTTCTTGCAGGTTTATTTTCTCCTTCCTCCTCCTCCTCATTATTATTATTATTATTATTATTATTATCATTATACTTTAAGTTCTGCGGTACATGTGAAGAGCATGCAGGTTTGTTACATAGGGACACACGTGCCATGGTGGTTTGCTGTATCCATCACCCTGTCATCTACATTAGGCATTTCTCCTAATGCTATTCCTCCTCTAGCCCCCCACCCCGATATCCCTCTCCTAGCCCCCCACACCCCAACAGGCCCCAGTATGTAATGATCCACTCCTGGGTCGATGTGTTCTCTTTGTTCAACACCCACTTATGAGTGAGAACATGCAGTGTTTGGTTATTCTTCTCAGTTTGCTGAGAATGTTCTGGCAAAGGACATTAAGTCATCCTTTTTTATGGCTGCATAGAATTCCACGGTGTGTATGTGCCACATTGTCTTTATCTGGTATATCATTGATGGGCATTTGAGTTGGTTTCAAGTCTTTGCTGTTGTGAACAGTGCCACAATAAACGTACGTGTATATGTGTCTTTATAATAGAATGGTTTATAGTCGTTTGGGTATGTACCCAGTAATGGGATTGCTGGGTCAAATGGTATTTCTAGTTCTAGGTCCTTGAGGAAACACCACACTGTTTTCCACAATGGTTGAACTAATTTACACTCGCACCAGCAGTGAAGTGTTCCTATTTCTCCACATCCTCTCCAGCATCTGTTGTCTCCTGATTTTTTAATGATCACCATTCTGACTTGCATGAGATGGTAGCTCAATGTGGTTTTGATTTGCATTTCTCTAATGACCAATGATGATGAGCTTTTTATCACGTTTGTTGGCCACACAAATGTCTTCTTTTGAAAAGTGACTGCTCATATCCTTTACCCGCTTTTTGATGGGGTTATTTTTTTCTTGGAAATTTGTTTAAATTTTTTAAAGATTCTGGATATTAGCCCTTTGTCAGATGGGTAGATTGCAAAATTTTTTGCCCATTCTGTCAGTTGCCAGTTTAATGATAGTTTCTTTTGCTGTGCAGAAGTTCTTTAATTAGATCCCATTTGTCTATTTTGGCTTTTGTAGCCATTGCTTTTCGTGTTTTAGTCATGAAGTCTTTACCCATGCCTATGTCCTGAATGGTGTTGCCTAGGTTTTCTTCTAAGGTTTTTACGGTGTTAGGTCTTATGTTTAAATCTTTAATACAACTGGAGTTAATTTTTCTATAAGGTGTAAGGAAGGGATCCAGTTTCAGGTTTCTGCATATGGTTATCCAGTTTTCCCAAACCATTTATTAAATATGAAATCCTTTCCCCATTGCTTTTGTGAGGTTTGTCAAAGATCAGGTGGTTGTAGATGTATGGCATTATTTCTGAGGCCTCTCTTCTGTTCCATTGGTCTATATCTCTGCTTTGGTACCAGTACCATGCTGTTTTGATTACTGTAGCCTTGTAGTATAGTTTGAAGTCAGGTAGCATGATGCCTCCAGCTTTTTTTTTTTTTCCTTTGGCTTATGATTGTCTTGGTTATGTGGGCTTTTTTTGTTGTTGTTGTTCCATATGAAATTTAAGGTGCTTTTCCCCCCAGTTCTGTGAAGAATGTCAGTGGTAGCTTGATGGGGATAGCATTGAACCTATAAATTACTTGGGGCAGTATGGCCATTTTCATGACACTGATTCTTCTTAATCATGAGAATGAAATGTTTTTCCATCTGTTTGTGTCCTCTCTTATTTCCTTGAGCAGTGGTTTTGTAGTTCTCCTTTAAGGGATCCTTCACATTCCTTGTAAGTTGTATTTCTAGGTATTTAATTCTCTTTGTAGCAATGGTGAATGGGAATTAACTCATGATGACTGTTTGTCGGTTGCTGGTGTATAGGAATGCTTGTGATTTCTGAACATTGATTTTGTATCCTGAGACTTTGTCGAAGTTGCTTATCAGCTTCAGGTGGGATTTTGATCTGAGACGATGGGGTCTTCTAAATATACTATCACGTCGCCTGCAAACAGAGACAATTTGGCTTCCTCTTTTCCTAACTGAATAACCTTTATTTCCTTTTCTTGCCTGATTGCCCTGGCCAGAACTTCCACAGCCAGCCAAGATTTGAGCACAGCCCGTCTGACTCCACAACCCAGACTGCCCCACCATAGTATGTGTCTATCCCATTGCATTGGCTACTCTCCCTTCCTTTTCCTGTGAATAAGCCCATTTTTGGAATTTGGCCTTGAGCGTACCACTTTCTTGCTATTTTTGCAAAAATATGTGCCATAATTTGTGAAAACAGCAGGTTACAGAAAAGTGGAAATGAATAATTAGGAGAGACTCGAGAATAGAACAAACAGCATGTAAGACGAGAACTTTTCTTGTACTGTGTGAAACAATTTTCTAAGATCGTTCTAAAAAAAAAATACCTCCCTCCCCAGGCCTGCTTGGGGTGGGGGAGTAACTGCAGGGAGGAGGGGCACACCCTCGTGCAGAAGTGGGCAAGAGTCCTCCCCACGCTGCAGGAAGGAGGGGCAGAGCTGGCTGTGGATAAGCCACAGCTGCAGGGAACCGGAGTGGAGCGCGCAGGGAGCTGAGCGCAGGTCTGGGCGGTGGAGGCCAAGCTGGGCTTGGGCCAAGCCCGTGGGGAACATGGAAGGAGGCTGCGCGGCCCCAGGAGACAGCTGCGGGACTGTCGAGGAACCAACTTGTCTGCCCCCGACACTCATGTGCAGATTGTTGGTGGCCAAGCATTTATCCCTCAGGCAAAATATCTGAGGCCCCTCTTTAGGAAACTGAAAGATTTCAGGGAAAGAAAGAATCAAAGCACCCAAAATGGATCTTGCTGGACAAGTCCCGCTTGCGCGCATGGAGCTAACAAATTACAGTTTATAAGGCCTCCTGCTTAAACATACATGGACAACTCAGATATCCGAAGCAAATCTCCCGCACAAAATCTTTCAGAGCATTTTATCTAGCGCTTGCTCTCTGGCAAAGTCTTTCTCATATTCGCTCTTGCAAAAATCGCAGAATGTAAGTTCTGTTATCTCTATATTTTAACACGAAGAAACTCATATTTAAATGATTTATAAATGACTTGAGAGACGCAATTTCTTGTATTACAAAAATACAAAAAGATACGACAGCTAGAAAAGTAATCTTGGAGATTTTATAGCTAACTAATAAGAATTCTGGAATTCTTATTAAAAACAGTAAAAATATCCGATATAATGAATTAAGAAACACACACACCTAGACGCACCATTTTGTAATGTCATAACACCGAACAAAAAGAAGAGATGCAAAATTCTAGACACACACACATCAGCAAACTGATGTCAACGAGAACAGCACACGCAAAGGAATGAAGGTAGAAACGGCATCAGCTTCTCAACACGGCTATCGGAGAGGAGCAGACACTCGGGCAAAGTTCCGACAGGATTTTTTTTAACTGTTTTAAGATCTCCGATTTATTTTATCCATTTAAATATTCATCAATTTTAATAATTACTTTTATAACATATATAATTATATTTGTAACATATATTACATAAAACATATGCAAATAATAACACATTATATGATGCAATATAAATGAAAACAAAGCCAGATAATAATGTATAAAGATATCAAGAGGCACATATGGAAGAAATACTGACATTCCACACTTCTCATAGGCCATTAAAAATCAAGTCAAAACTACTGCAACAAATGGTCAGTTTTCATTCTTCAGACCGTGGAAATATTGGTCATATCTGAAGCTGTCAAGAGTGTGGAGAAAAGTACCCTCTCCTATGTTATTGGTGGGACTCTGGAAATGGTTTGGGCCATTTTGTGGAAACCCAGTCCATCTGTCTGATCTGGTTCTGGTTTCTTTTCTTACTAAATCGCATTTCTTTCTTTCATCACTAATTTCCATGAACCTGGTGTCTCCAGATGCCACCCACGGGAAGGGGGAAGGACCGCTGACTGGCTTAAGAAAGAAAGTTTGCCACTAATGATGCATTCAGTCAACATAGATGACAATTTACGTATTATTACCATGGCAACTAATTAGTAAGAATGATAGACTTCTAGAGTTTAAAGGTTATTTTTACAAAACATAATTTCTAAATTATGTCTGGCAGCACTCCCTTTTCATAAATGCCTTTTTTCCCTGAGAACGGTTGTGTTATGAAGAATGTATCTGCTTTTCAGCAGCTTCATGAAACAGAAAGATTTTTCTACTTCCTGTCTTGCTAATGTTTCTTTGACCATATGGTAGAAAGTGCCAGACTAAGTACTGGAAAAACATGGCTTAGAGAAAAAATAGTCTTGGAAAGTCCAAAACTTCAATACAAAAAGTAAAGGGCAGAGAGAAAATGTGAAGAAAAGAAAATGGACCACATATACTCTAACCGTAGTAGTCAGATAAGTGCAGATGTGTGGAGTTGTAGGTGCTGTGCAGACGTGGGCATACGCGTAGGTAAATATACACAATAGTCGTGGTAACCTTTGAATTTCGATTAACCTGGGAAATTATTTGGGATCTAGAATTCTTTCTTGGTTAACTCTAGCTAAATTATCTATTATGCTTAAGAAAAGGTTACAACGCTTTCAGAAATGCGAGGATTCACAAATGATATACTGAGATAACGTACGGCAGTGGATGGATCCAGAAATCATGAAACAAACGCTGGAAAGAAGCAGAAACGTGAAAAGATCGGGAGTTACTATAGGAGGAAAAAAGTACCTGCTGAAAGCGTTGAGTGATTAGCTTTGAAGTGAAAATGGCGAACATGTCTGTCACTTGTCACCACGCGTATATATTCCTTTGGCAATTTTTTTGGGTAATATTAGCAAAATTTTCCTCTCCACATTCAAAAGGCCACAATAGGTTTTCTTAAGTTGGTTACCCAAGTTAGATACCACAAAGATTTGATGGATTTTCTTCTATAAGGATTTTAACAGAATCGCAAACATGAAACACTTTTAAACTCCAGGAAGAATGACCTGAAGCCTGCATGTGACTGACAAAAGGCTGTATCTTTACTGCTTAAAGCCTTCTTCTAAATCAGCCTAACAAAACCAAACTTCCAATGGAAAAGTGAGCTAAGGACAAAAGAAAAAGCAAAGGTCAACCGCAGGGGAACAGAAATGGTCCAACTATTCGATATTCTGGAAAAGAAAAAAATGACTATGACGTTGGCATGGGTTAGAACAAGTGAGCTGGGGATATGGGGAAATGGTCACTCTCCCACACTCCTGGTGGAGATGTGCATTGTGCAAACTATTCAGGTTATCGTTCTGATCAAACTCTCCCCACCACGTTGAGACATCAATTCCAGTTCTGAAGATTTATTATAAGGAAATCATTGGACACGTTTATGAAGATATATGGACAAATGTGTTCTCTGCAGCTTCTTTAGCTTTTTTTTTTTTGGTAGACATGGGTCTTGCTATATTGCCAAGGCCGGTCTCAAACTCCTGGGCTCAAGAGATCCTCCTGCCTTGGCCTCTGAAAGTTCTGGGATTATAGGCTTGAAGTACCACACCTGACCTAGCTTCTTTCTATTTTAGAAAAATGTAAAGTAATTGTTCAAAAATATGTGACTTGCTAAATAATCCTAGACTCACAACATTCAATCTGTGACTGTTACAATAAGAAGACAGGTCTATCTTCATTAACATATAAAGGACAGGCACTGTCTGTTAAGTGAAAATATAATTAGGGGCACCTCCGTCTATGGAGGCTTGATCACCTGTGACACCTTCTCAGGTTCTCTTGGGCCCCATAGGGCTGAGCCCCCAGCATCTCTTGCATGGGTCACCACAGTACACTCAGAATCACTCTCCCT
This sequence comes from Leontopithecus rosalia, assembly GCA_028533165.1. Classification (NCBI taxonomy): domain Eukaryota; kingdom Metazoa; phylum Chordata; class Mammalia; order Primates; family Cebidae; genus Leontopithecus; species Leontopithecus rosalia. The sequence continues at coordinate 539,164 of CM052663.1, forward strand.
ACTCTTGTCACTAAGTTTTTGTATCTTAGAAGACACCACTCTGTAGTCAGTCATTTTAAAAAATGCATATGTGACATAATCACTCTCCTGCCTAGACATTTCAGTTCTTACGCTGAAGCGTGGAATCTTCCACGTGGCTGGCAGGGTGTTAGAACAATTCTCTAGTTTCATCATTCACCCTTCTTACCTTTGCTCTTGTTGTTCCAGACAATCATGTTTTCTTTCATAGCACTAAATACTTCTGAAAGAATTGAGCTCCTGTTAAATATTTCTTATAGCACTTACCGTATTTGTAACTAATTATTTTACAGTTATTTATTTAGCGCTTATCTGTCCATGAAAAGAGAGGACATGTCTGTTACCTCCTGCTGTACATAGACTGTGGACACATTGCCAGGCTGCAGAGTGCTGCTCCATCAGTATTTGTTGGAGGAATGCATGGATGGATTGATGAATGAATGAATGAATGAATGAATGAATGTACTTGGCCATATGAATGCATAACTGCTCTATGCATCTATGTCCTTTTATATCTGTCTGACCACAGTTTTTGATCATGGCGTTCTTAAAGCTCCTTGCTTGTCTTAACACACATCCTTGTAAAAGGCAAATGGGAGAGGCAATTCTATTTGTGTTAAATGTTAACAGAACTTTGTAATTTCTGTTAAGTACCTGTTCATTAGGGAAGATTGTTTAAAGTCTTTATATATTCAAGAGCTGTTCTATGTTTGAAACGGATGAACAGACACAGTAATTTCCTCTTAATGCTATCACTGCTTGAATATTTCAGCAGCGTATTCCGAGGGGGGCTTTACAGTTCTCTGATTTAACTCCCCTTCTGTTTCTACGAGCCTTTTTTTTTTCAAGTCATGAATCTGATTTGTTGCTAAAGTAGAACACTTAATGGAGACACAGACATACACCAGCTGAACATAAGGTTGAATTTACTTGATCTCCCCTAAAATATTTTTAAAGTAAAATAAGAAAAGCTACTGAATGAAAAGAATGAATTTCTAAGTGAAAATATAAATAAGTGCTTTTTGACTTTGCCTTTGAAACAATAGCAGAGAATAGAATCCAGGGTGTAGAGTTTATAATGCTTTTGCATTTGAGGAGAGAGAGCGGGCCCAGTTTTACTGAAGGCCAGATTACCATGCCACCTGTTTGCCTGTGTCGTCTCTGGTTTTACGTTTGCTTGAATTATTCAATTTTCAAAGAAGTGCTATGATCAATAATTGCAGTAATATAAACTGGAACAAATTTAGTGAATCCACTTAGTGGAGTTGGCTGTGCCATGTACAGCCCTCTCCTTATCACTGTACTGGGAAAGAGACCAGGGACCACTCTGAGCTCCTGCCCCTTGCAGAACCAATGTGGCTAACCCCTTCCTTTCAAAGACAGTATTCCAGGTGCTGTGGGCAAAAGGAGTGTCTCCTATGCCAGTGGCTAGGGACACCTCTCGCCCCAGTTTTTCCCGTCTTTTTCAGTGGTGTTAGAAAAAATGTTCTAGTGCTTCCTGACTGCCAGGTACCATCTGGGATCCCACTCAGATGCAGATACTGGCTCGGTAGGACAGGGGTGTATCTGAGATTCTGCATTTCCACTAAGCTTCCAGTGACATCTTTGCTGCTGGTCCCACAGACCACAATTTGGGCAACAGGAAACTATGCCGCGTTGCCTCTCTGCTGACTACCTAATGTACTGGCCAGTCAGCCGAACCTGTGCTGTGGCCAGAGATTATCAAAGTCACTAGGTCACTGTTAGCTGGGGTCAGTGGAAACTGTGGGAAGTGACAGAGTGAGTGAATGAGAAATGTGATAGCAGCAGAGGCTGGGCATTCTAGAGTAGTCTGAGTGGTGCGGCCCCATGCACTCACCATGTGATGCAAATCTACTATTTACTTATAATATAGTTTGGCAATGCTTTCAAAAAGTTTTCAGCAAACCATTTGATGGTAATAAACTAAAAGACGAAAATTCATGTTTCAGGGAAAATTGGATAATGAATACGGGAGTAAGTGACAATGAGTTACATTAATTGTGTGACTGCTTTGCCTTCTTCCATGGTGTCATCCTTGACTACCTAAAAACCAGAAGATGCTGTCACAGACCAGACTTCCACCTCATAGGCTAGAGGTTCATTTATGAAGGAGGCTAATGTGCAGCCACAGAAGATGTGTTTGCATAGCACCCTGTAAAGCAAGACTCATCATTTAAGTCAAGAGAATGTTCTAAGTTGATGTGATATATTATCAATTTCAAGCATTTTTTTTTTTGTGAAGGTAGAAATGTGAAACAAAAGCTGTTCATGTGTTGGCTCCGTTAACGGAAGAACTTTGCAAGAATTAAGTAAATCCAGTTTTGTCTCAAGGTTACAAGATGCTTCATAAAGAAAATCAATTATTTCCAGTAAAATTTGATTTATTTCATCTAATTCATAGAGTCAAAGTAGAGCACTTGGACATTCATTCTATTGGAGGTTAAAAATATGACTTTTTTGAGGTGAGAGCTGTTATAAATTCAGTTTCAAAATTCAACAGTTAAGATAATGTTTTTGTCCTGATTGTAAACATAAATTTTGGCAAAACACAAATTGCGGAAAACACAACATTCTTACTGGATTAAGAAATCAGTTGAGCAGAGAACATGCTTAGCCTTCATAGTGGTGAACACATAATATATAATCGTGCTCATACAAGATAAGATATTCTGTCTTTTACAAAGGACATTGTAGTTACCTATGTTTGTAAACATTTTGTTTGAGCGGTAATCACACTGCAAAGCTTTGATGACACAGCTATTGTGAATATAGCAAAATGTTTCAGGTTGATGGTGTGTGTTTTTCCTCTTTGAGGCCCTTCATCATCACACTTTAGGTGTTTGAACCACAGAAAGACTACTTAAAAATTTTATAAGTGTGTGTGTCTTACAGTGGGTCCCATGATAAAAGTGAACTTTTTGTAAATGGGCCCTCTATATTATGGTTATGATTTATTTAAAAATGGTTGAAAATTTTTAAACATTTGATTTTTAATTGACAAATAATTGTATGTCTTTATGGGTCATAAATTATATGTATTTATATTGATTTATCATACACAATGTGATGTTTTGATATTTGTTTACATCATGGAATAATTATATCAAGCTAATGAGTTTTTTTGCCTCATATACTTACAAGTTTTTTGTGATGAAAACTTTTAAAATATACTTTTTAAAAGCAATTTTGAAATATACAGGGTGCCTTTTTTT
>CM052663.1:542514-558181 GCA_028533165.1 Leontopithecus rosalia
ATTATAGGCACGCGCCACCATGCCCAGCTAATTTTTTTTTATTTTTAGTAGAGACGGGGTTTCACCATGTTGACCAGGATGGTCTCGATCTCTTGACCTCGTGATCCACCCGCCTCGGCCTCCCAAAGTGCTGGGATAACAGGCTTGAGCCACCGCGCCCGGCCTATTTGTTATAGTCACCATTCAGTGCACTAAATTCCTGGAGCTCAGTCGTCTGGTTGACCTGAAACTGAGCACTGTGCGATCCACATCTCCGCTTTCCCTATCAACGTATCTGATGATGGATACCTAAGTTGTTTCCATGTCTTGGCTATTGTGAATAATACTACAGAGCGCTGGCACTTCACTTCAACACGCTGATTTCACTCCTTTGGCTACACTGGGGTTGATGGATCACATGGTAATTCTATCTTTGGTTTTCTGAATAACTTTCATACTGTTTTCATAGTGGATGCATTAAAGTACATTCCCACCAACAGTGCAGAGGTGTTTCCTTTCTCCATACTCTTGCCAATGCTCATTATCTTTTGGGGGAAATTTTTTTATCAATATATTCAATTCATAGAGTACCAAAAAGTTTGAAGCTTTTCAAATTTTAATTGTTAAAAACAAAATTTGCCAACTAAAACAGATTGAAAATGGTTGGTAAAAAAGCTAGGGAAGAATAAAATGAGTTAAATAGGTGCTTAAATATGTACAAGATTAATTTGAAGTTCTATAATTTGTGCTTGATATTTTAACCTGGGGCACGACGGGTCTTACTTCCATCACCCAGGCTGGAGTGCAATGGCACGATCTTGGCTCACCGCAGCATTGCCCTTCAGGACTCAGGTGATCCTCCCACCTCAGCCTCCAGAGTAGCTAGGACTACACGTGTGTGCCACCACATTGGGCTAATTTTTCAAATATATATATATATTTTTTTAGTAGAGACAGAATTTTGCCATGTTGCTGTCTGATCTTCAACTCCTGGGCTTAAGTGATCCACTCACCTTGGCCTCCCAGAGTGCAGGGATTACAGACATAAACCACTGCACCTGGCCAAGAAAGGACTTTTGATTGAGCCCCTATTTCTAATTGGATAAACTTATACACTCTACCAGAATGAAATGAAATTGAAATGGTCTACAATTACTGTCAGACTATTCAAAAGAGTCATAGAGAAAAGTATACGAGATATTTTGATGTAAAAATATTTTCACAAAGGTAAAATACTCTGGAGGCAAAAGACAGTATCTGTTAAAACAATTGGGCTGAAATATTCTCTACATTTCATCAAGAAAGAAAGTTAAAAAAAATTTTTAGCAGAATTTGCTCTTAGCCTACCAAGTAGCTTACTAAAAAGTAAACTGAGATATAATAAAACATTAAAGTGTTTATCTGAGCAAACAGTGATTCAAGATTGGGTAGGTCCAAACCATATTAATTTGAGAGCTCCATGGAGGGAACATAAGGGGAGGCTTTCATAGGATGAACAAGGAAGTGAAACAAGGAAAATACTTGATCACTTACAGTTGTGCAATTGCCTTAGTTGGTTCATCCCATTGGAAATCACTAGTATGATTTGGCTCCAGTGACTGGAGGAGCACCAGGGTTCCTGGTCTCATGCTGGTTTGCATAAAACGACACGGACACATGTGGAGTGGTTTTAAGAAGAGGAAAGTTTAGTAGGCAAGAAGGAAGGAAGAAGAAACAGCCCCCCCCCCGTACAGAGATGGAGGGAGGGGGATTTGAACAGAGGAAAACCCTATGCGCTGCAGAAGAGTGGCTGCTTATGTGGGAGGCTGGAGGAGGTGGTGTCTGCTTTGTCTCTCCTGTGGACCTGGATGGGGACAGATGAAGCACACAACTGCCCTCACTGCTGCCAGCACCCAGAGGGCATCTGGGGTGCCTTCCTCGGCAGAATCTGAGGCTCTGCACGCACAGCAGAGAGGCAGAAAGAGGCCAAGTCTTTGATGGTATCTTTGCACTTCTGACTTCAGTTCTTATTTTGTGAGAGAAGGATTGTTCTCCTTATTTAAGTGGTTTTCCTGAATTGGCTAGTTTGTCACTCTCAGATAAATGTCTCCCCAGAGACGTATTTCTTCAGCAGCAGCAAACTGTCCTCACCCCTCCTGTGGTCCTCAAGCTGGGCTTCTCAGTTGTCCTGTCCTGTCACATGGCCATACAGCAGCTTTGCTTGGTTGTATTTATTGTGATAGAAAAGAGAACATTATAGCAGAGACACCGTCAGGCCTTCCATACTTCAGATGTAAGATCAGGCTAAATCTTGAAAACACTTCATGAACATTTCATTTTCTTAAGTTACCTTTTCAATGATTAACTGCGTATTTCAAAGTATTTGTGTCTAAATTATTTAAATAGATGCCTGAATCATGCCAGTTATTGTGCAAGATTATTACCATTATAGTCAGACTTTTCCTCCCTAATTGATCCTTCTTTCCTATATCACTCAGCTTTTTAAAGATATTACTTTTAAATTAGACACTATGATTTTTCCTCTTGCTTATCCCCAGGATTTATTAATTGAATTTTTAGACCCACTAATATCTCTCAAATTCTTTACGTCTTCTCCAACACACTTCCTGCTCCAAATTAGCTATGTGACTTTGGACAGGTTGTCTTACTGCTCAGTAGTCTGTTTTCATATCTAAATGGGGATACTGGAGGAGGAGGTTGCAGTGAGCCCAGATAGCGCCACTGCACTCCAGCCTGGGTGACAGAGTAAGACCTTGTCTCAAAAAATAAATAAAAATAAAATGGGAGTAAAAATAGCACTCCCCTGATACAGTAACTGTGAGGATACACTGCAGACACATTGGAAAACTGTGCAGCATTCCTCCAGGTATGAAGCTCTGGATACATGTTCTCCACATTCCTCACCTTACTCTAGAGCTCATCGTCTCTCAGTGGGGATTGTTTTGAAAGCTTTCTAACTGACTTTTCTGCATCTATTTTCTCTTTCCTTGAGTCCATGCTCTTCTTCGTGGTTTACATTATTATCTCTCCAACATAAATATGATCATACTTCTCCCTATTGCTTATGGCATCTCAGCATTAGGATGGTTTAGATAAGCAAATGCTACTTGGAAGCTACCTCAGCCATTGACTGAGCTGGTCACTGAGAGCACAAAGTGGCTATTTCCTACTTCTTGCTTGTAAACAGCATTGGAAACACCAGGAAAGATGGACCCATGAACAAATCACTCCGTGCCCAAGGACAATGGTATATGTAAGCTGTGGAAGTTGTGTTCAAGACTGGATGATTAACTGCATTAAGGGTTAGGGAGGGGAGTGAACATACATGAGGGGAAGGTCACACCTTAGCAAGGTCTTGATGGACAAATATAGCTGAGACTCATTTCTGTAGGTTCTGAGAAGCAACTGATGGCCTGGAAGCAAGGCAATGCCACGTTCAGACTTTCAGAGAATGTTCTTGCCTTCTGATTTTTCCCAACAAACTTTGTTGGGCACTTTGGTTTGAGTGGGCTCCATATAAGCTAAACACAAAACCCAAGCCAAACCAACAACTTTTGGAATTTTCCAGCAATGGTGACAGAAGAAATACCTTTATACGGAGGGCACTGGACATCTATGAAGAGTTAGCATTTTCTAAGCTCTGTAGTTCAAAGGAACTACCGATGTGTTGCTAACGGGTGCTACTATGCTTTTTGGATGAGAAGAGGAGGAAACTGAGGCATAGAAACTTCAGTACCACTTAGTGAAGGACTTAGGAGTCCAACCCCGGCCTGCCTGGCTGCAGAGCCTGTGCTGATATCATCCTAGTCACTGCCTCTGGTCACGCAGCCCTCCCTGCCAGTCTTCCCCACCCCAGTGAAATTCTACTTCCCACCTTCGCTCATTCCCAGAGCCTGCCATAGTGCATTGTCTCCCAGGAATTATGGAGTTTTCTTCAGTAAAGTTCTTTATCTTTTAAAATGTAGCCTCAATGTCAACCCCTATTTGAGACCTCTCTGTGCCTGCCCCCTCATCCCAACACCATCCCAATATGGTTAAGGAATTACTCCCAGAGGTTCCATGGAGCCTTATATATGCCTGTCTGATGATGTACTGTCTTCATTTGCTAATCATTTATTTTCCCACTGCATTTGGATCTTCTGCAAGTGGGCAGCTTAGCATCTGGTGCATAGTAAGTGAATGTATGAGACTGATCATTTTGTGGATAAATAAATAATGTGAGTCAATGATCCTGGTTAATATTGAAAATATTAGCATCAAATAATTCTGTTCAGGTACAAGATGGAGTGTTTCTTTAGCTTCTCAGTGGACTCTCAAATCTTGAAAGAAAGGAATTACAGAAATGCAGGAAGTGGTAGTTTGAAGGCATTTATTTCATTCCATGCATACTGTTTTCTAATACATTATTCTACTGCAACAAATGAAGTAAGGTGATTTTCATGAACTGAATGTTTATGTTGCCCCAAATTCATATGCTGAACCCCTAAGCCCCAGCGCAGTGGTGTTAGGAAGTGAAGCCTTTGGGAGGTGGTCAGGCTGTGAGGGTGGAGCCTCATGACGGGATAAATGCCCTCCTGGAAGAAACCACAGAGATCCCTCTGGCCCTCTTTCTGCCATGTGAGGACACGATGAGAAGTCAGCTGTCTGCAATCTGGGGGAGGCCCTCACCAGATCCCAACCATGCTGGCACCTTGATCTTGGACTTCCAGCCTCTGGAACTTTGAAAAATAAATACTTGGCTGTTTAAGACACCTGGTCTGTGGAAATCTGCTTTAGCTGCCTGTAATGCCTAAGACAACAATCTATGATCTGATGTGAATTAGAGATGCCTCTCTCCTCCTCTGATTTGCTTTAAGAACACCAAGGAGACAGAATTTAGCTGCACCCCTCCTGCAGCTCAGCTGACTGTCCCCAACCCAGAGCCCATCCCTCTTGTCCTCTCTGCTGCACTGGCTGTCATTCCTGTTCGTCTGCTGCTGTGAGCTGCTGCGTGATGCCTGTGTCCCAGCCCTCGTCCCTCTTCCCTGTTTTATCTCTGTGGCACCTTGAATTGTTTAATATGCTTTGGTTAAAGGGAGCAGTGAGGGGCGCTGGTCTTTTCCCAGACTGTGCCCTCATTTAAATCCTGTGTTCTCTTAGGCCAGGATGGCAGCTGTGAGGCACAGAAGTATTTACGAAATGTTCTAGCTGTGTGCAAAAGCTGTATTCTTGTATAGCTGTGTGTGTTCATGCAGCACAAGCTGAGAAGATGCTTCTGCTGTGTATCCTTAAATTGCTCTTCTTTCCTGCTAATGAGCCATAGACTATTCTCTCAGACCTGTTCACCAAGACAGTGGTGGAAATGCCTTCTGTTCTTTTGCTTTATAAAATAAATAGCGTTGCTAGTACAAAATGAATTTGATTTTTAATTTGAGTTGTCATTTTAGCATCCTGTCATCATTCTAGCCAAATGCCTTTCAGGGTCCAGTCCTTGTCTATTCTCTTTTACTATAATAAAGAACCGAGATCTCCTTACCAGGGAAAACTAGCCAGAGAGGCAAGACAGAGCCAGGCGTGTGCAAAGAGGAGCAGATTCCAGGAGCACGTAGTGCTTGCACCTGGTAGCAATTGGTGAATGCATTAAAAACAAAACAGACTTGAAAACCAAAGAGGAGGCTTGAAGAAATGAATTTAGAGGAATCTAGAAAGGGCTGAGGTTTCTCTGTGATAGATGAGGGGATACATCGACTTCCTAATAAATTCAAAACCCATGTTCCTCTAGCTACATTCCTCTAGTGACAAAGTGAGGTTCAGCTCAGTACCACAGGATTGTTATGCAGCAGGGCACAGAGTGGACAGCATGTGGCAGGAAGCACATGAGAAAATGGAAGAGGAAGGAGAGATGGAAACAGACTCGCAATTCCATATGCGCTTTGCATATTAAACCATGTTAAATGTCTTTCTTGTATGTGGAAGCACGTACAAAATATCTTGTGCCCTTCATGTATTTCATATTATATGAACTGTAGATGTGTATGTATAAGCTGTTGGAATTATCTCGTACATGAAAGGTACCATCTGTACATATCAAGTAAGAAACCACCAAACTATTGAAAAAGTGCTTTCCCCATCCTAGAAAATGGCAGAGGGGTAAGTTTCAGTGAACCAGTTCTGCTTAGTGGGGAGATTCAGTAGAAATTGAATAATTCCCCAATGGAGGCACTGCTTGCACAAACAGGTCCCATAACGAAGGAGGACACTAGCTACACCATGGGGATCATGACAAGCAGTGAGGGAAACAATTTCTTAAGGTGTTGTAAATAATCTGGTTTTGGCGTTTTGAGGAAAGGTCTTAGTTGTCTTCAATTCTACCCAAAATATGCTTGGGTTACTTTCAAGTGTCAAAGCTTTGCAGCTGGATAATGGACAGAAGAGGAGCTCTTTAGGCATGCACAACACACACTTCACAGAAACTTAAACACGTATTTCTTGTACATGATAAGCTGGACAAAGCCTTATTTTAAAGCATGTTTGCCCACGAGGGAACATGTCAATGTGGGAGAATTTATGAGCAGGTGAATGGCAGGTGAAGGGCAGCTGTCCAAGCTGGTGGAGGTCGAAAGTAGGTGGATCTGCTAAGGAAAGGTACGTGGAACGTAGGCAAGTTTTTGGTGTTTTTTTTTTTTTTTGATAGAGAAATAATTTAAACAATCTCTTGCCTACACTTTCCAGAAAATGTTATAAAGAGGGTTATTTCGCTTGAGTTATATAGATAATCTATTTTCAATTGAGGTCAGACCTCAAGAGCTCAAATTAGCCACTGGATATATGCCAGAAAGAGAGTTTAAAAGCAGTTTTTAAAAATAAAAGGATCAGTCAACTACAAAGCATTAGCTGTGTTCTGTCTCTGAGAACCACCCAGCAGCCATCCAATAGGAAGTGATACCCAAGTGGCAAACAAACCAGATAGGAACAGCTCTTGAATAGTCCAGCAAAGGATCCTGGCCCAGCTTCAAGATGCCTGTTGGCAAATGGACAAAGAGGATTGCAGCTGCACTGGGCAGCACTGGCCTCTCCTGGAGCACACCACGTTCAAGCACTGTGTCTCTGAACATGGTGCTTTGAGCTCTCATTTACCCAGCACACTTCTTTTGGTCCAACCCAAACACCACTTAGTCCGTGAAGCCTTTCTTGATGGTCCCATAAATTCCGTTGCCCTCTTTTTGTGCATCGATAGCCCTTTTTTTACACCCTGCTTTAAAACATCTTATAAATTTGAAACTTTGATTCTCTCACTGCTCTCAGCACTGATTTAAGAATAGGGTTGATGACTTCTTCATATTTTATTTTTTATTTATATATTTTTTGAGACAATCTCATACTGTCGCTCAGGCTGGAGTGCAGTGGTACGATCTCAGCTCACTGCAGCCTCCACCTCCTGGGTTCAACCAATTCTCCTGTATCAGCCTCTTGAGTAGCTGGGACTACAGGCCCACCTAATTTTTTGTATTTTGTATTTTGTAGCCACCACCATGCCCAGCTAATTTTTTGTATTTTTAGTAGAGATGGGGTTTCACCAAGTTGGCCAGGCTGGTCTCGAACTCCTGACCTCGTCATTTACCCACATTGGCCTTCCAAAGTGCTGGGGTTACATGTGTGAGTCACTGCACCCAGCCAACTAATTTCTTATTTTATATCCTCAGGCTTTAGCCTCATGCCTGACAACGAGGAACTGCTCAGGCATCAGTAACTAAGATGCTACATGTTTTTGACATCTGGTTGGCTTTGACAACAGGATGAGACTGTACCAACTTTGACCTGGATTCTTGGAATCAATGCAGCATGAATGGGCATAAGGGAATAAAGGTTTGCCTTGAGAACATTGAGAATTTTACTGCTCTGTTTGTTATTTAAATTACCTGCTTCTATTTATTTTACTCAAAAGATGTTACATTCTTTATGATGAGTCATTAAAAAAGTGTCTAAATAAAAGCTGCAGAGTATACCATTTGGGAGGATATAGTGTGTCTTTCTCAAAAATATTACAAATCACACTTTTTTTCTTTGACACACTTCCATGTAATAATCCTACTGTAATAACTTCAAAAGCATGCTGTTTATGGAACTACTGTTTGTATATCATGCACTTTCTCTGTAGTTAGAGTCTAGAAATGAGGGAAGGCTGCCAGAACTTCCCTGGTATTTGCATTTCAATAGCATATTATTTTGGCTTTTCCAACACACAAACTGTATGTCCTTCATAGTGTGACCACCTGAAAAGGCAGGGGAAGGAGATGCGCTTTTATTCACTTAACTTGGTCAATATGCAGTCAAGAGGGTAGTTTGGGTCTACAGTTTTGGCCTGTAATTAAGTCAGAGTGAAGTCAGTATTTAAAATATTAAGCAGTCTTGTTAGATAATTTAGTTCTAAAAAATCCCACTGGGAATTGAATCTATGAGAATGATTACTTACATTAAATATGAAGTCTATTCCTCATGCACAGCCTCAGGTTTATGAATAAAGGAGCTGACTTTCTGTCGCTGTTGTGCTTCCCTGTTAATCTGCATTCCAGCCAAAGGTGGTATTTTCATTTCTTTGAGGTTTACTTGGAATTTAAACAAACTCACAGTCCTTTGAGAAGACTCACCTTCTCACTATTTCTGGACTGCTCATGCCCTCTCTGTACACACACACACACACGCACGTGTCCTTGCACACACGTGTTGCACTTTGGCTAACTGACATGGAACTGGAATGACATTTTGAAGTTTTACTTCCAGGTAAATTGTTCTAAAACATTTTAGAGAAGTTCATAAACTCATGAACTTCTTATCTTTGATCCTGACACTATGTCTTATAAAAATTAAATGTGTTTGTTCATTTTATCTCCATGTATAAATTGTAGAAAACAGAGCCTTTTTAGTTGTGACTGAAAATGTGAGTGAGCCTGAGGGTGGGAGAGTGGAAGGGCAGGCGCCATCTCAGGGGTCTGTCCTCTCGCCCTGTCCGTGATGACCAATGGGCCTCTCGTCTCCAAATCTGAGCAGCACAGATACCCCAGTGGGTGTCAGTTGGTCGTACGTGAAGTATTTTAATTAGAATCACACTTGCCACTTCCGGTTCTGGTTGTTTGGTACCAGATGGGCATATTATTTTGCTGTTTGAAGCATGCTGTTCCTGGAACTACTGTTTATACACCATTAACATCATATGTTGATTAAATTTTGTCAATGCATCATTTCCATCACTAAATTCATTTCTAGATGCAGAACGAGTCAACCACAGAGCATCATCTCTGCAAGTGGCATGAGGCCACTGGGCACAATTCCAGAGGGTTTACGTCTACTAAGGCTTTAGGTGCTTTAGCTCTAGAGATGCAGCCTTCATTTTCCTGATATGCTTTCCAGCTTTATAAAACATCCTTTTGAGGAACTGTAAAAGTCAATGTGATGATCAGTTGAATAACTGAGGTGGAAAATTATGAGTGATAGCTAGGTCTTACTGAGTCCCGTAGAACGGGTGTGAATGTGGAGTAAGGTGTATTGAGGCTCCGTGAAAGTAGACCACGAAATGGATGCTCGCTCTTGATTTCATACCAACTCTGTCTCTATGGGCTGCCACTTATGGAAATGATAAGTTCCATAAGAGAAAAGGACTTAGAAACTTAGTTCAATTTGGGCAAAAATAGGAGACCATAAAAAATGAAACTGTAATAAAGAGCACATTGGAAACTACAGCAGGGAATATCAAGTTGTCAAAGTGTTATTCAAAACCAAATTGAAAAATAAATATGAAAAAGTCAAGTAGGAGGAAAAGGTTAGAAAAAAATTTCCAGTGTTTGGTACAGTAAGAGAGAGATGGAATACTTAGACACATTTGCATGCAGAACTAGGTAAATCACTACTCTGGTTTGTTTTAAGTAAACGTCAACTTGTCTAATTTATGTTCATTTCAGGGTAATTCATCTTCGCATCCTGTGTTGCTTTTCTGAGAATGCCTTCTGTAAAGGTGTATTCATATAAAATGACATTTAAAATGTGTATAGAATGATTCTATGTAATTTTGGAAGTCCATTTCCATTAAACCATCTTTATTTCTTTGGTTTGAGGTTTGGCATTATAACTTTAACAACTCCTGTGTTATGATAGGTTGTGTTTAGCAAAGAGGCAACTTTACTAATTTAAATTGTTTTTTTTTTTTTTTTTGAGACGGGGTGTCGCTCTTGTTACCCAGGCTGGAGTGCAATGGCGCAATCTTGGCTCACCGCAACCTCCACCTTCTGGGTTCAGGCAATTCTCCTGCCTCAGCCTCCCGAGTAGCTGAGATTACAGGCATGCGCCACCATGCCCAGCTAATTTTTTGTATTTTTAGTAGAGACGGGGTTTCACCCTGTTGACCAGGATGGTCTCGATCTCTGGACCTTCCTGAGACCTTCTGAGGTGGGTGATCCACCCGCCTCAGCCTCCCAAAGTGCTGGGATTACAGGCTTGAGCCACCGCGCCCGGCCTTAAATTTTTTAAAAAATTGATATGAGACATTTTTCTGTTTCCTCCTAAATATCATGGCATAATTTTCAAAGACATTTTTCTCCATGGGGAAAGGAATATTAAGCCTGGCATTTTCTTTTTGGTGTCTTGTATACACCTAGAGGCTTTCTAGGAAAGAGCACCCAGCCACAGGTTACTGTGTGAGCTCTGCCTTGAGATTGCACAGGTAGAAATTCTGTCTAGGTTTAGAGCTTAGCAACTGTAATAAAGGTCAAGTTTCCAAAAAATACCATCACTGTCTCAAGGTCCTGCAAAAATACTGCCTTCTTGATGAGGTATTCTCCATGCCTGGGGCATTGGGAACATCTTGGCTAATTTATGTCCCCTTGCCTTTGTCATCTTCTACCGATGCTAAATTTGGCTGGCGTGGAACTTTCACTGAAGAATCCCAGGGTGCCAGGATAAAATTTAGCCTAGCACAGAGCCTGAGCTATTGGAGAGACTCAAGAAATATACAGCAAGAACAAAGATGTTTAAAATTTTCCAATTATATTGACACCGTAGAGAGTCAAGTTGAGAATAAAAAATAATATCTTGAGGCTGGGCATGATGGCTCACACCTGTAATCCTAGAACTTTGGGAGGCCAAGGCAAGCAGATCACCTGAGGTCAGGAGTTCCGGACCAGCCTGGCTAACATAGTGAAACCCCCGTCTCTACTAAAAATACAAAAATTAGCCGGGTGTGGTGGCAGGTGCCTGTAATCCCAGCTACATGGGAGGCTAAGGCAGGAGAATTGCTGGAACCTGGGAGGGCCAGGTTGCAGTGAGCCAAGATTGCACCACTGCACTCCAGCCTGGGTGACAGAGTGCAACTCTGTCTCAAAAAAAAAAAAAAAAAGAAATTAGTATCTTGAGAAAACCTTGTCCTGTGAGTCTGACTGTTGATGAGAGACAGGGAATTGTTCATCTTACGCAGGAGAACTTTACAAAGCCTCTCTCCCAAATGAAGAGTTTTGCCATTGGCCATGTCTAAATACCTAGGAAGAGCTATGGGGAAAGTTTCATCAGGATCAACTACTAGTATCTACAGTGGTTATCATGAGGGACATTTGAATAAAGAATGATTCCCCTTGACACACTTGTTAAAGTATGAAATAGTTCAAAGTTTATGTTTGCAGTAAAATACTCAGCAGAGGTTTGCATTTTTCCATGGGAGCCCCATGTAATCCTGAAGGTGGAAAAAAAAAGAAAAGGGTCTGTGGAGTAGCAGCTGTTGCAGGGATCACCAGAGCATGTAAGGCTGGACTCACACAGCAAAGCATTTGGTCATATTCACCATTTCAGTCTTGGCATGAAATCAGAGGCAGTCTCTAACCACAGTGAGATAGTGTCGCTTAAAGAATTTATGGTACCTAAGGATGCTGAGCTGGTGTGCTTTGACAATGGTAGGCAGAACGTGAGCTGTCATAGGAGCTTTGAATGGCCAAATGGGACCTCAGCTGTCCCTACCTCTCCCTTGCTTTGGCTTTTCCAGTGCTTGAGATTCTCAAGTTGTTATTGCTGGTGATTTGTGGAAGGGAAGACATACACGACTGCACACAGCCAAGCTTTCTTTACCAGCCTGTATTACTTTCCTCTTTCTTTGACCTTTCAAATAAAAACTGACTTTTTTTTTTTTTTTGAGACGAAGTCTTGCTCTGTCCCCTAGACTGGCTGGAGTGCAGTGGCATGATCTCAGCTCACTGCAGCCTCCGCCTCCTGGGTTAAAGCCATCTTTCTACCTCAACCACCTGAGTAGCTGGGACTACAGTCATGCACCACCACACCTAGCTAATATTTGTATTTTTTGTAAAGATGGCGTTTCACCATGTTGCCCAAGCTGATCTAGAACTCCTGGACTCAAGTAATACGCCCACCTCCATCTCCCAAAGTGCTGGGATTACAGGAATAAGCCACCAGGCCCTGATGACTCATATTTTAAAGTCTCATTAAAATTCCTCAGATTTTGATGGAATCCAGACACAAATCTTCTAGGCTATCAGCTTTTAGCCTGATACACACCAACATATTTTAACTGTTCTGTAGTTTTTATTAAAAATTCTAGAATTTCATTTTAATTCATTTAGAGCTAGAGTTGAAAATCCTTAAAGTTAACTTGACAATGAAAATCTTAAAATTTTATTAAATATATTAAATATATTAGAATATACTTTGAGAGGCTGAGTCAGGTGGATCACGAGGTCACGAGATCAAGACCATCCTGGTCACCATGGTGAAACCCCGTCTCTACTAAAAAATTAGCTAGGCATGGTGGCATGTGCCTGTAATCCCAGCTACTTGGGAGGCTGAGGCAGGAGAATTGCCTGAACCCAGGAGGCGGAGATTGCAGTGAGCCGAGATCGCACCATTGCACTCCAGCCTGGGTAACAAGAGTGAAACTCCATCTCAAAAAGATAAAATAAATAAATACATACATTAGAATGAATTTTTAATTATCTAAAATTACTTGTTTTCTTCTTTTAACTTCCTGTTGATTTCCATAAAAATTCATTCTCTTTCTGTATGCAGGTGTGTGTCTAAGAGACCAAGAAAGAGTGAAAGACAGAAGTGCTGTAATATGTGTTTCCTTTGAATAAGACATTCTCTTACCTCCCCATGGAATAAATATGATCAGGAGGTGAAAAGTGATACAGTCTATTGTCCAATTTACAGACTTCATTCACAATTTTGCCATCGTTCCACATGCCTTTCATTACAAAAGAAAAGGAAGAGGTTTACACATTGAATGTAGAAGTCTTGTATCTTTAGTCTCTTGTGATCTGGAGAAATTCCTCAGGAATTCTTTGTCTTTTACAATCTTGGCATTTAGATACCTAGATATAAGATGGTTCTAAGAATCAAAACTGTACACAAAAACTCATTCAGAGAAGTGCAAATCTCTTCATTTCACTTCGAACCCATTTTCATCTCTTCATTTTTTTTAACCTCATTTCCCACCCCCACCACCTGTAGGCAACCAATGTCATTTATTCATGTTTTATTCTTACTGTTTCTATTAATAGAAATGAGCAGATTCATACTCTTTCTGATACAAAAAGCAGCAAAATAGCTGGGTGTGGTGGCACGTGCCTGTAGTCCCAGCTACTCTACACAGAGGCTGAAGTGGGAGCATTGCTTGATCCCAAGAATTCAAGGCTGAGGGAGCTATGATTACACCACAGCACTCCAGCCTGGGCAACAGAGCAAGACCCTGCTCGGAAAAAGCAAGCACAATAGATATGCCATTTTGTGCCTGGATTTCAGCTTTCCTCTCTCTAGTTCAGAAAGATCTTCCCCATCTTCTTAGACATTGCACAGTAGGCTATGTGGGGATCTGTTGAATCTGCTCTCCTAGGTATGGCTGTTAGATTATTTCCAATATTTTCCAATTACCAACATAGCTGCAAGTAACAATCTTGTACATATGAATTTTCTTATTGTTGGAGATATAACTTTAGGGTAAGTCCCTAAAAAGTAATATTGCTAAATTAGCTGAGAGTGGTGGTGGGTGCCTGTAATCCAGCTACTCGGGAGGCTGAGGCAGGAGAATCACTTGCACCCTGCAGGCGGAGGTTGCAGTGAGCCGAGATCACACCACTGCACTCCAGCCTGGTGAAGAAAAAGTACGAACTTATGTAGTTTCATTAGATATTGCCAGATTCGCCTCTAAAGGGATTGTGTCTATCTGTTCGCACCAGGAAACTATGAGTCCTGTTTTCCCATCTCCCCAGCGGAATGTGTTGTCATGCTTTTTAATTTTTGCCAAATTCTTCGGTGAGACATCGTATCTCAGGGTAGTTTTAATTTGCATTTTGCTAATGAGACATAAGTTTGAACACCTTTTCATATTTTTAGGGTCTAAATTATAAATATTTTAATGAATAAATTGCCATATATTTTGCCAATTTCTAATGAGGTTTTTGGCCTTCCCCACCACTTCTGATGAGGTTTTTGGCAGTTTGAGTTTATTATGTATTAGAGATGTTATCCTTTTATCTATGACATATGTTATAAACATTTTCTTCTAAATTCTAAGTTATCTTTGACTTTCATGATTTTTTTAAACTTAAAAGATCTTAAAATTTTTTTTTTAGGTGATCAAGTTTATTTCTTTATTACAGGTGGATTTTGAGGCATAGTTAGAAAGCCTTTCCATAATCTGGGTTACAAAATCTTTAATGTTACTTCTAGTACATGTATGGCTTCTTTTTCTTTTTGAGATGGAGTTTCCCTCTTGTTACCCAGGCTGCAGTGCAGTGGCCCGAGCTTGGCTCATTGCAACCTCTGCCTCCTGGGTTCAAGCATTTCTCCTTTCTCAGCCTCCTGAGTAGCTGGGATTACAGGCACCCACTATCTCACCCACGTAATCTTTTTTTTTAGCCACCATGCCCAGTCCGTATCATAGAATTTAAGTGCAAGCCAATGCTTAGAGAGAATCAGGGTCTGCTTTAAGCATGTGAATCAGGAAACTAGAAGGCATCTTACAATTCATTTGAAGTTCATTACTTTGGCTTATGATTGACTGATTAGTATATAAAATCTAGGAGTTAACTTTAGCAGATTCTTTATTCAATACGTTTTTATTGGAGGGAAGAAGGAAAGGTATAGTTGATGGGGAAAAGTACAAGATAAACTAAAATGTCTTTATATAACTCTGACAGTAACTCCCATAACACAGGCATGATGCTACCAAAAATTCTTTTTTCTTTTTTTTTTCAACTTAGTGTATGTTTTCAGGATATTTTTTTCACCATTCATGGGGGTAATTTGTTACTGCTGCTGGACAAAGGGAGGAGAGCTCTTTAAATATGTGAACTGAAACCTCAGCGGCAGGGCTGTGAGCTGCATGGGGCCTGTGTAACTGGATGGTGACTTGTGCAGTAGGATCAAAGCAGCCTCCTGCTCCAATTTTTTTTTTAAAGAAAAAAAAAAGGAGAGAAGGAGAGGAAGAAAGAGGAAGAAAAAGAGGGAGAGAGAACAGGAATATTGCTTAATTCTAAGAATGGTTATTAATAATGGCTGATCAATATTTTGTGCATTGAAAGTGGAGAATGTATATTTTGTGTATTTAAAGTGGAGAGTGCTATACATATTTATTAAGTTTGCTTGTTCCGAATCTGAATTCAAGTCCTGGATATCCTTATTAATTTTCTGTCTCGTTGAGTCTAAATCTCTTTATGGG
>CM052663.1:558681-576244 GCA_028533165.1 Leontopithecus rosalia
CACAAGAGTCACGCTGGGGACATGTGGGGCTCCTCCACTGGGAATCTTCTGGTCCGTGAGTGACGAAAATTTGTCTGAAAGTGTGGCGTCCTCTCGTTCTCTGGGCTTTCACCGGGAGCTACAATCCCGAGCTGTCAGTGATCAGCCATCTTGGATCTTTCCAAGATACAAATTTTTTGTATTTTTAGTACAGATGGGGTTTCATCACATTGGTCAAGCTGGTCACACATTCCTGACCTCGGTGATCCACCCGCCTTTGTCTCCCAAAGTGTTGAGATTACAGGTGTGAGCTGCCAGCTTTGGAGATGTAAGTTATAGATAGTTTGTGCATGATGTAAGTTGTGGATGTAATTTCACCTTTTCCCTAATGACTATCCAGTTTTCTCAGCACCGTTTGTTAAAACATACATCTTTGCAACAGTGATTTGAGATGTCACCTTTAGAGTATTTCATATGTATGTGGTTCTGTTTCTGGACTTTTAATTCTAATCTACTGTCTATTACACAATAAACAAATAGCACACTCAAGAGCTTGTCCCCTCTCAGAGTTTTTTCAATGTTTTTCTGGTTATTCTTGCATATCAACTTGCCTACCTTGGTAAAGAAGCTTTTTGGTAATTTTTGAGGATTGTATCAAATTTAAACATTAATTTAGGGAGCACTGACAGCTTATGATGTTGGGTCATTTTATATAAGAATAAGGATGGATTTTTATTTGTTTACAACTACTTCTGTCTCTCAGAAAATTTTTAATTTTCCCCTCATAGGTTTTTTTATATCTCTTTTTGTTTGTTTTTTTGTCTTTTAAAAATCTATTTATTAGAAACATTTTCCCACAGAGTGCTTTAATTTTTTTAAAATTATTTTTTACGTTCTGGGGTATATGTGTAGATCATGCAGGTTTGTTACATAGGTATACACGTGCCATGGTGGTTTGCTGCAACCATTCCCCCCCACTACATTAGGTATTTCTCCTAATGCTGCCCCTCCCCACTTCGCCACCCCTGCTGTTTCTCCCCTGGCCCTCCCACCCCAACAGGCCCCAGTGTGTGATGTTCCCTTTCCTGTGTCCACATGTTCTCAATTTTCAACACTCACTTATGAGTGAGAACATGCAGTGTTTGTTTTTCTGTTCCTGTGTCAGTTTGCTGAGAATGATGGTTTCCAGCTTCATCCATGTCCCTGCAAAGGACATGAATGCATCCTTTTTTGTGGCTGCATAGTATTCCATGGTGTATATGTGCCACATTTTCTTTATCCAGTCTATCATTGAGGGACATTTGGTTTTTGTATATTTCTTTTAAGTTTATTCCTAAGAATTTTTCTTTTTAATGTGACTATAAAACCAGATTTCTTTCCTACTTGTTTTTGGTTTAATATATGAAGGTCATTAATTTTAATTTTTTTTCTTTCTTTTTCTTTTTTAAGAGATGGAGTCTCTATTATCCATGCTGGGGCAGTGGTGTGATCATGGCTCCCTGTAGCCTTGACTTCCTGGAGTCAAGAGATCCTCCTCAGCCTCCGGGGTTGCTGAGACTACCAGTGGGCACCATCACACTCAGTTAGAGGCCATTAATTTATGTATGTTAAGTTTATAGCCCTCCAACTTCCTGAATTCTCTGATTGTTTGAGTTGGTTTATGATTCTCCAGACTTTTCCAGATCGACTCTCTTATCTTCTACAAGTTGTACTTTGCCAATTCTGGTGCTTTTCCTTGCTGTCTCCTGTTTAATTTAATGCAATGACCAGCACATTCTGTGGAATGCTGAATTTAGTATGAACATTCTTGCCTTGTTCCTGACCTGAGTGTAAATAACTTTAACATTTCCTTATTAACTAAGATGTGGTTAAGGATCTATCAATTCCTATTTTCTTGAATCTTTTCATCTGTGTTAATATAAAAAATTGTCAGTTTTTTTCAGCACCTATGAAAATAATCATAACTTTTCTCTTTAGATCTTTTAGTAAGCTATATTATGTAAATGTATGTGCTAATATTGCTCTGCCTTGCATTTTGATACCAATTGGTTATTGTTATTTTCCTAGGAGGTGGTATTCTGTTTGCCAATATTTTGTTTAAAATTTTTGCATTGATACTTATTAATTATATTAATCTGATTTTTTTTGTTATATATGTGATCTCTTAATCTGGCTAATTCTTAATGTTATATTTGATTCATGAAAACACTGAAAATTTATCCTTCATTGTCAATCCTCTGAAACAGTTTACAAAGCACTAGGACCATATGGTTTTGAAGGTTAGTAGAATTTCCCTGTGGAACACCCTGGGGTCAGTGCTTCTTTTACAATATAGTTCCTTGATATCCTTCTCTTTTTCTTTCAGTAAATTGATTTATCTACCTCTACTTCCATTAATTTTGCTAAGCTTTGTTTCTCAGTAAAATTATTTTGTCTATGTTTTTGAAATTATTTTGTAATTTTGTAATTTCTTATTTTTGTGTATGTGTGCTTCCTTCCTTTTTCTAAATTAAGATAGCTAGCATTTATTAAAAAGAAAAATAATTATTTTGACTTACTAATTAACTATATATTTTTTCTTTTCTAACCCATTAATTTATGTGTTTATTATCTCTTATGCTTTCTTTCTGTTTTGTTTATTTTTGTTGTCTCTTTTAAATTGAGAATTTGTCTCAATTTCTCTATTTTTTCAATTTTTAAAATAAGAACATTTATTATATATTCTACTCTGATCACTACTTTTCATGCATCAGAGATTCTGATGTACATTCCTTCATTAAATTTATTTTAGGAATTATTTTACTTTAGTCTTTATTTCCCCTTTTCTCTAAGAATTAAACTTTCTGTATAGGAAGACCTTTGATTTTGTTAATGATTTTGAGTTTTATGGCATTGTGATCAAAGTGTGTGCTTGTAATATTTCTACTTTACCAAACTTACTAATGTTTTCTTTGTAACCAAATATATAATCAGTCTCTTTGAGAAATTTCCCTATGCACTTGGGAGTAAAATGCCTTGGCTAGCATCAAAATGTAAAGTTCCATATCTATGAGTTGCCATGTGGATTATGTCATTATGTCCTCTACACATCACAACAGAAAGATTAGAGAAGCAAAAGCAAATCAACCTCAATTTAGAAGACCAGAAATAACAAAAGTAAGAGCTGAAATGGAAGAAGTCAAGACAAAAAAATTTCGAAAGATCAACAAATCCAGGAGTTGGTTTTTTGAAAAAATTAGTAAGATAGGCCATCAGCTATACTAATAAAAAATAAAAGAGAAGATCCAGATAAACTCAATTAGAAATGATGAAGAGGATGTTACCACTTACCCCACAAAAATAAAAAATAACCATCTGAAATGACTACAGACAACTCTGTGCACACAAACTAGAAAACCTAGAAGAGATGAATGAATTCCTGGACACATACATGCTCCCAAGACTGACTGAACCAGGAATAAATTGGTTCAATGAACAGACCAATAATAACCTCTGAAATGAATCTGTAATAAATAGCCTACAAATCAACAAAAGCCCTGAACCAGATGAGTTCATAGCCAAATTCTACCAGATGTAAAAGAAGAGCTGAGACCATTTCTACTGAAACTATTCAAAAAAATTGAGGAGGAACTCTACCCAACTCATTCTATGAGGTCAGCATGATCCTGATTCCAAAACCTGGCAGAAATACAACAGCAAAATGAAACTTCAGGCCAATATCCTCGATGAACATTAATGCAAAAATCTTCAATCAAATACTTGCCAACTGAATCCAGCAGCACATCGAAAAGCTAATCCACGACGATCAAGTAGGCTTCGTCCCTGAGATGTAAGGTTTGTTAAACATATGCAAATCAATAATGTGATTCACTATATAAACAGAAATAAAGACAAAACCACATGATTATCTGGATAGATGCATAAAAGGCTTTTGATAAAATTCAACATTGTTCCACGTTAAAAGCTCTCAATAAACTAGATACTGAAGGAACATACTATGATGAATAGTAAGAGCCATCTATGACAAACCCACAGCCAACATCCTACTGAATGGGCAAAAGCTGGAAGCATTTTCTTCAAAAACAGCAGAAAACAAGGATACCCTCTCTCACTACCCCCATTCAACATAGTATTAGAAATTCTGACCAGGGCAATCATGCATGAGAAAGAAAGGAAGGGAATCCAAATAGGAAGACAGGAAATCAAACTATCCCTGTCTGCAGATGACATGATTCTATGTCAAGAAAAGCCCCATAGTCTTGGCTGAAAACCTCCTTCAGCTGATAAACAACTTTAGCAAAGCTGCAGGATACAACATCAGTGTGCAGAAATCACTAGCATTCCTACATACCAACAACAGCCAAGCCAACAGGCAAATCAGAAAGGCAGTGCCGTTCATGATAGCCACAAAAAGAATAAAATACCTAGGAATACAGCAAACCAGGATGTGAAAGATCTCTACAACGAGAATTACATAACACTGCTGAAAGGAATCAGAGGTGACACAAACAGATGGAAAAACATTCCATGTGTATGGATAAGAATAACCAATATTATTTAAATGGCCATACTGCCCAAAGCAATTTCCAGATTCAGTGCCTCTCAAACTACCAGTGACATTCTTTACAGAATTAGAAAAAAAAAATCTTTTAAAATTAATATGGGACCAAAAAGAGCCTGAATAGCCAAGGCAATCCTAAGCAAAAAGAATAAAGCTGGAAAGTCACACTCTCTGACTCTAAAACACACTGCAGGACGATAGCCACCAAGACAGCAAACTACTCGTACAAAAACAGGCACGTCGGCCAGTGAAATAGCATAGAAAGCCCAGAAATAAGGCTGCACACCGAGGACCGCCTGATCTTTGACAAAGCCGATGACAACAGACAATGGGGAAAGGCTCTCCATTCAATAAATGATGCTGGAAGAACTATCCACATGCAGAAGATTGAAGCTGGACTCCTTCCATACACCACATTAAAAAAATCAACCCAAGATGGATTAAAGACTTAAATGTTAAACCCAAAATATAGGCACCCTGGAAGACATCCTACGCAATACCATTCTGGACATAAGAACGGGCAAAGATTTCTTGACAAGACAGCAAAAGCAATCACAATGAAACAGTGGGAGAAAACACTTGGAAACTACGCAGCTGACAAAGGTCTAATATGCAGCCTCTAGAAGGGAGAGGTTGATTATCACAACCCTGTGCAATTGTCTCAGGGTTGAAAGCAAGTGAACAGCTGGGAGATGATGATAAATAGATGAATATATAGAACAAGAAATACATATATATAATATATAATATATATAATATATATTATATATAATATATATTAATATGTAATATATATTATATTTTATATTATAATTTATATATAATATATATTATATATAATATATAATATATAATATATAATATAATATATAATATATATAATATAAAATATAATAATATATATAATATATAATATATATAATATAAAATATATATAATATATAATATATAATATATATAATATAATATTATATATAATATATATAATATAAAATATATATATTATATATATGTAAAATATGTATATATATATATATATATATATATATTTGCTCTTTATTCCCAGTTCCTGGCGCAGAGTTTCTAAAACTTATGGAATTTTCTGAGTGGTAGGGGTGAAACACCTTTTGTTATTCAGAACAATCCCTTTTAATTCTTCCTAAGGTTATGCTAATAAGATGACTCTTGCTAGGCCCTATGCAGCTTCTGGATGGGCCAGCTGCCAGAGGAAGCAGCCATGTAATTAGAGAGTGGAAATCTCCAGCCCCAGTCACGACCTCCTGAGGAACTGAAGATTGAGTTCAATGGCCAATGGCCAGTGATCTTATCAATCATGCCATTGTAATGGAGCTTCCGTAAGAACCCTAAGCAATGGGGATTGGAGAGTTTCCAGTTTAGTGAACATGTTGAAGTGCTGGGATGATGAACATAGAGGGCATGGAAGCTCTGGGCTCCTTCCGCATGCTGTGAACCACACATGACTTCCATCTGGCTGTTCCTTTTCTTTCTTTTTTTCTTTTCTTTTCTTTCTGTTTCTTTTTTTTTTTGATACATAGTCTCACTATGTCACCCAGGTTAAAGTGCAGTGGCACGGTCTCAGCTCCCTCCAACCCCTGCTGCCTCCTGGATTCAAGCAATTCTCCTGCCTCAGCCTCCCAGGTAACTGGGATTATAGGTGTGTGCTGCTACATCGGGCTAATGTTTGCATTTTTAGTAGAAATGAGGTTTCACTATGTCGGGCAGGCTGGTCTTGAATTGCTGACTTCAGGTGATCCTCTCTTCTTGGCCTGCCAAAGTGCTGGAATTACAGTCGTAAGCCACCGTGCCCAGCCAGTAGTATCCCTTCTAATAAGCCAGCAGTAGAAAGTAAACTGTTTACCCGAGTTCTGTGAGCCATTCTAGCAAATTACCAATCCTAAGAAAGGGATGCTGGGAACCCCCAGTTTATAGGTGGTTGGAAGTGTGGGAGGCCCAGGACTTGCAGTTGGTGTTGAAAGTGGCAGTCTTGTGGGTCTGAGTCTTTAATTAGTGGGAGCTGATGCCACATTATGCTAATGAAGTGACTCCAGATGGTGTCAAAATGGAATTAAATTTTAGGACACTCAGTTGACATCCACAGAGAATTGGAGAATTGCTT
The DNA here is from genome assembly GCA_028533165.1 of Leontopithecus rosalia. NCBI lineage: Eukaryota > Metazoa > Chordata > Mammalia > Primates > Cebidae > Leontopithecus > Leontopithecus rosalia. The sequence continues at coordinate 565,359 of CM052663.1, forward strand.
GCTGTGGAAAAAACTCACACGAGTGTTAGAAGTGTTATTGAGTAGAAAAACAGTTTTCTTTTGATACGTATATATAGATACATGTAGATATGTATGTATATGTAGATATGTATAGATAGATGTATATATTATGCTCAGATTTGTGTGGATATAGATACATATGTATAGATATGTATGGACAGTTACAGGTTCATATACATATCTGTGCATAGATAGCTAGATATATATAGAGAGAGCTTGAAATAGCTAGATGTCTTCCACACATCTGGATTATAATGGCAGTAATGATATGCTCTTCCTTCCCTTACCAATAATGTAGTGATACAACATGTTCAGATATGTATGGATAGCTTTAGATACGTATGTGTGCATATGTATGGAAATATATCTATACATATATATGAATATATATGGGCAGATATAGACATGTTTGTGTAGGTGTGTATACATAGCTAAAAAGATAGATTGATATAGCACATTTGAATTACAACAGTGCTGGTGATATGACCTTCCACCCTTACCCCTGGTCCCTCATACCCTGGCACATCCCCTGGAGAAGTCAGCAGGAGAAGAGGGGAAATAATTACAGAACAAATCTGCCACAGGCTGAATTTCCTGAAAGCAGGTGCTGAGGTGGAGTTTGGAATTTGGGGTGCAAAATATTTATTAGGATTGACACTTGTGAAAGGAAGAGGGAGGAAGCAGGGTCAGGTAGACAGCAAGGTGGGTCCTATGCTTCCTCTTCCTCTTAAGGCTCCACTAGGTTTAAGTAGCCGTTTCAATCAATACTTCTACATACTGTTTCTGTTGTCCCATGATGAAACCCTAGCATGAACAATTTCCTCGAACTTGGAAATCCCAGCGGGTACCAGTGACCTACTGACTTACTTATTGATTGTGCAGTCTGTTCACCTGAAGAGGAAGCATCACCTACCTCAGGCACCCCAGCAGGAGCTCTGCAGCAAGAATTTCCCACCAGCATTGTCTGGGTTGGGGCCAACTGGCTAGGCCTTTATGCCCCCACCGCATGCATGAGATGCTGCTGCTCAGGCAGGGGGTGGGCTCGAGTGGCGGCTCTCCTCAGCTGAGGCCACCCTGAAGGGGCTGACAGCAGGATATGTCTGTTGTCCACTCCTTGCAGCTGGGAGGCATGTCCTTCCTTGAAGGGGAGATATGAACCATCACCCTTGTCCCCTCTACAAGTCTATGAGCAAAGAATCCTAGTAAAACAGAAGCTGTGAACTGGATGTTAGAAATGGTTGGCCTGAACATACTCTTGCCTGAAAGTGAGGAGTTATTACTCAAATGAGACTGTTTCAATGCAAATGAGCTAAAATTCGAGGTATGGTCAAGGGGTAGGAGGAGGGATATTCTGCAGGAGATCAGTCATGTTGGTAGGAAAAATTATAGAAAGATGCAAACTTTCTTGGAATGCCAGAAGGTTTTGCAAAAGCCTTAGGAGACATGTATGTTTAGATGTGTATAGATCTAAAGGCAGCCTAATCCTCTTATCTTGAGCTAATAGCAAAGAGCAAATAGCAAGGTAATGTAGAGGAGTTTATCTAAATAGCTTGTTTACTAAGACCGACCTTTGATCATCCGTATGCACAACTCTCTTTACTTGGGGGCGGAGTGGGGAGTTGGCAATGTTAATTATCCACTTATGTGTTTACTTGAGACCTTTGTCATTAAATCTGTACTAAACAAGTGCAGAGCCTGTCTGGGGCTGCACGGCCAGACTCCAGTATCTTTGGGGTCTGTGAGCCATGAGCCCCTGGCTGCGCTCACACAGGACAAATGTCTGTGTCTGCTTGCTTCTGTCATCCGTCGTTCAGACAGAATCTGCTGGTCAGACTTGACAGTTGGTGCTCCTGTGTGAGGACACTGCAAGGGATCATGGATCATGATGGAACCCTAGGAAATACAGGTGAACAGACTGCACAATCAATAAGTAAGTCAGTAGGTCATTGGTACCTGCTGGGATTTCCAAGTTCAAGGAAATTGTTCATGCTAGGGTTTCATCATGGGACAACAACAGAAACAGTATGTAGAAGTATTGAAACGGCTACTTAAAGCTAGTGGAGCCTCAGTTTTGCAGGGTCAATTAAGGGATCTAATGCAAACTGTTGTTTTCTGTAAGCCATGGTTCCCAGCAGAAGGTACGCTAGATGTAGAGCTCTGGAATAAGTGGGGAGAAATCTTAACCAATATCATGCACGAGGGCAACAGATAACATGATGGGCCTTAGTTACAGAAGACCCTGAAAGGGAAGGGAAGAGGAAGCATCACCTACCTTATCACCTCCTCCCTCTCCTTCAGCTAAGCAAGCACCAGGTAAAAATACCAAAGAGGAAACAGAGAGTTTGCCTGAGACACCTCCCCCAGTAAATTGGAAAAAAGACAAGGGATATACTACAGCTATGGAAACCGGTCTTAGGTGAGCAGTGTTAGAAGGGTGGAAACCGGTCTTAGGTGAGCAGTGTTAGAAGGGGAGCTCTTGGCCTGCCTGGTAACGCAAGATTGACATGGCAATCCAGTACAGGAACCCATTTCTTTTGACGCTTACAAAGAGATAAGAACAAATGTTAGAGAGAAAAGAGCCACTAGCCCATTTACGAAAGGATTAATTGAGATCATAGCAGACAACTTCTGCATGACTCCGTGGCACTGGTCAGGGCATAGCAGACAACTTCTGCATGACTCCATGGGACTGGTTGGGGCGCAGCAGACAACTTCTGCATGACTCCGTGGGACTGGTCGGGGTGTAGCAGACAACTTCTGCATGACTCCGTGGGACTGGTCAGGATGACCTAAAACAACTTTGGAACCCAGCCAGTACCTCCCTATGCTCCCTGGGCAGCGTATGATGAGTTGTGCAAACAACAAGCCAACCAGAATCAAGTGGCCGGGCAACAACCACTGCTATGCCCCAGGGGAGGGGTCCCTATGCCAATGTATAACAACAATTAAATTTTGTTCCCGAGGCCCATGCACAAGTGTCTCTGTGTGCTCTCAGGGCTTGGGACTGAATTCCAGAAAGCAGAGTTCAACAGGAATCTTTTATACATGTTTGACAAGGGTCTCAGGATCATTTTGTTGAATGTGTTAATCAGTTGACCAAGGCAATTAAGAGACAAATTAGTTATGCCCAGGCTGCTGATATTTTATTGCTGCAATTGGCTTATGAAAACACTAATGTGGATTGCCAGCAAGCAATACAGGCAGGCAATCAGAGGAAAGGCAGATACTGTTGGGGAACTTACACAAGCATGTCAACTGCGGGGGACTGAGACCACAAAGCCAAAATATTGGCTATGGCATTTCCTAAAATGAAAAGGGAGAAAATCCCATGCTCAGAAAACAAAAAAAGGGGGAGTATAGGTAAGGACCCTGCAACACTACCAGCACAAGCCTTATTTATCCTTGATTTCTTAAATTCAGATGATGAATTTCAATCAGCTATAGAAAAGCCCTTTGCTAAAACCTCTCAAAACATAAAACATGCAGTTTTATGGAAAGATGTAAATAGTAATGAACGGTGTGGTCCAAATGAATTCCTAACATGGGGAAGAGGATATGCTTGTGTTCACACCCCCTCAGGTCCCCTTTGGATTCCAGCACGATGCATCAAACCAACCATGGTATAGCTGGGACCCAACCCGGTCCCAGAGATGAAGAAAAGGACCCTGCAAGACCTGCAGCCCTGAACGATGCAGCTTCCTTGGATGACACAAGCCCAGAAAGTACCTGGGGATGCCGAAAAAGGCAACTGAGGAGGCTGAGCAAATCCTGTTCCAGACACACCATTCACTCAACATAATTTGCTCCTTGCTATGCTCTCTGTTGCACATTGAGTAGGGTATTGATCATTTTTATACTCTTGCTTTGTCTGCAACCTGTGTCTGCTATACTCTATTGGGCCCATCTCTTAGGTCTGCCCTCCTTTCATCCTGTTACCCTAGGCAGACACCCCTTCCCAGCCTCTAATAATGTGACTGCTTGGCTAGGAGGGATTGACTTACCCCCAGTGGGGTCCCTCATTAATGGCACACATTTGACTAAGGTGCCAGGTAACACCACATATCACTCCACTCTCCTCCCACTGTGTGTAAATTATAAAAGTTCTAACCCTTACTGTGTACCTACCCAAACACAAGTATGGCTACATCATGGCAGAGGAAATCCTTAACATTCTTGGTTGCTGGTAGCCTCAAACCAGGCAATGCAACCAATGCCACTTTCCCCAGCGTTCCTCCTCGTGCTGAAGAACCAAGCTGGGAAAGTAATGGATTCCACTTTGGTTGGGGGGGGGTCTGTCATGGGGGGCAAGCCTGTAGCTTACAGTAGGCAATTATAACATCTTAGACTGGAGCCTCCACAGTCATTTTCAGGGTAATTTTAGTGATGTCCACGTCCATCATGGCATCAATAACAGTTTCATAGCCATGTCCTGTTCCCCTATAATTTGGGCCATGGGGGGATGGGATATCCCAGACCCCAAATAGAGTCCATGCCACCTCAAGACACTTATGGCACCCAGGACATCTTAGCACCTCCCTTAACACCAGACATGGGACATACTATAATTCCAGTAACAATTGTACCATGACCTTTATTCATAATCACACAGATCAGTACCTAATTTGCACTAGTCATCTATATGTTTTCCTTATAGGGACCAATATTTCCATTACACCCCAAAACTCCATGTTTGGCTCACGTAATGCATCACTAATTACTGAATATCTTATTTAAATATTGCTAATATCGTGTTATTAAGAAGACAATCTGAGGCATTCCTACCAGTAAATTTGACATGTGATTGACAAGGTTCCTCTGCTCTTACCACCTTATAACATGCCCTTTCCAGATCAGACACTAAAGACTCATAGTTACACTTAGAGCCTTTATAGTCTCAGCTGTAGTCATCCCAGCAACTTTTAGTGTGTCTGTAGCATCTATTACTGAATCAGTGTACAAACAGCTACCTTTGTAGATAACTTGTAATGAACTTCTCTTACAGCAGGGTATAAATCCAAAGATTCGTGCATGCCTGCAAGCCCTCGAGGTTGCCTTGGAATATGTAGGGGAGCAACAAGAGGCACTGACATTCCGGCAGCAAGTAAACTGTGACTGGGAACATGAGCATATGTGTGTCACCTCTCTACCTTGGACTCAATCTATACATAGTTGGGTTGAGGTGAAACAACACCTCTGGGGAATGCTTCATGATAATTTATCAGCAGATGTAAGGCAACTTAAAACTAAAATTCTAGAATCCATAAATGTTATAGTTCTACATGCCCAACAAACAGCCATATGGAAGGATGTGTGAGAACATCTCTCCCGGATAGACCTCCACTCCTTGGAGTCACTGCTTGATTGGAAAAGAATGTTCCTGATTATAGTCATGTTTGTCTTGTGTTATTTACTGATTCTAGGATGCAAAGTTGGAACAGGACTTATAATTGCTGCACCTGACAAAACTTGCTGCACACATCTGTGCTTTGCAATCAACAAAACCTGATGCAAAAAAACGGAAAAAGGGGAGATGTAGGATATTGGTCAGGGTAGTGGGAAAAATTATAGAAAGATGCAAACCTTCCTGGAAGGCCAGAGGTTTTGCAAAAGCCTCTGGAGGGAATTATGGTTGAAGGCGGCCAAATCCTCCTACCTTGAGCTAATAGCAAAGAGCAAATAATAAGGGAATGTAGAGGAGTTTATCTAAATACCTTGTTTACTAAGACTGACCTTTGATCATCCGTGCACACAACTACTATCTACTCAGGGGGTTGGCAATGTTAATTACCCACTAATGGTGTTTACCTGAGACCTTTGTCATTTAATCTTTGCTAAATAAATGCAGAGCCTCTCCAACTTAGCAGGGCTGCATGGCCGATTCCAGTTTCTTTATGGTCTGGGAGCTGTGAGCCCCCATGCTTGCACAGGAAAAACGTCTGTGTCTGCATTCTTCTGTCATCTATCGTTCAGACAGAGTCTGCAAGTCAGACTTGACAAGATTCAGTAGAACATATTTTAAGGCAATGCCAGGAGAAAAATAAACTTGCTTCCTGTTTGGACTCTTCAGAAGTTTGGCCCATGTGATAAACTTAATGAATAGTCTCAGTATAGAGAACTCTGTATTTATGCTTTTTCCCCATGACTTTTTAATTCTTTGCATTAAGGATGCAGGGTGTATTTCTTCAACCCTCAGCCACATGACTTGCTTTGGGCAGCAGTATAGGCAGAGGTGATGGTGAGGCTATTCCTACTTAGACCTTAAGAGGCCTTCAAAGTTTTTGCTTTCTCTGGCTCATCTGCCATCACCATGAGCATGACATACCTGTATTTGCCCACTGGTCTGAAGAGGAGCATGGAGCTGAGCTACCTAGGCTATGTTGTCCTAGCCATTCTCAGCCAAGTGTAGAATGCCCAGCCATCCTGCAGACATGTAAGCCCAAATGGTTTTCACCAACCTCTAGCCAATTCACAGACTCATGATGCATTATAATAAACAATTATTGATTGTATTGAGCCACTTAGTTTAGGGGTGGTTTGTTATATAGCAACAGATAACTAGATATAACTCATTAATAGATGTATTTATGTTTTTATATATCACACCAACTTGGTGCTTGGAAAGGGGGTGTCATTTGCTTAATTTTTTTCTGTTTAGTAGTTCATTTATAATTGATTTGTTAAGTCTTTTTGTATATTGAGGGTTGGTTTTGCATTTTGTAACAATACTAAACAGTCTCAAAGGATACAGGATTAATACATACCAGCCACTTGCTGTTTATTTCTAAGTTGACTAATTATTTTTATAAGGTATTTACACAATTTTTACTTATTTTCATGATTATATTCACTTTACATGAATTTCTGAAATAATCACAGAAATTTCAGTGTTGTAGGGGAACTGGGAGATACTTTATCTCCATAATTATTAATCTTTTCTTAGTCTCTTTGACAATTTAATAAAAGGTCTAAACTCCATTCCCAGAAAGAAAACAGACACAGAGAGTATCTTGCACACACTTTCAAGGGCTTCATGGAGCTCCTGAGGCTCATTGTATAGTGTATAGCCTAGATCCAGGTAATGTGAGGCAGTGGCCAGCAAGACAGAGGTATTTTTGGTTGTTTTCTCGCTGCTGCTGCTGCTGCTGCTGCTGTGGCTGCTTCTGCTTCTGCTTCCACTTCCGCTTCCTCTTCCTCTTCTTCTTCTTCTTTCTTCCTTCTTCCTTCTTCCATCTTCCTTCTTCCTTCTTCCTTCTTTCTTCTTTCTTTTTTCTTCCTTCTTCTTCTTCTTCTTCCTCTTTTTTAACTGATAGAACCAACATTAGTTGAAAGTAAGGAGATTAAACTTATGCTGTCTGAACTAAAAAACTAATAATAGATAATGAATTTGAACCAAATAGAGCATCAAGTTTTGAATCATTTGTGTTAAGCTCTTCTTTTTGTCTGAATTAAATTTAACTTCCTTAAATCTCTACTGCACTTTGGTAGAGTAAGTTGAATGATATTTTAAGTGTTATTTTACTCTGCCAACAAAGAAAAAGTTCATAAAATCAAGTGATTCTTCACTGTCTTCAGGAAACTTTCAAATTTTTATTTCTGACAATTTCCTGGGCAGCAACTTTATGAACACAGAGCACTACAAACATTAATGTGGACAAGAGTTTATGCATAAAAACACCCAAAGTATCATTTGTGGTCAGAAAAACAAGTAGAAGGAGGACTTGGCACTGTCTAGACGTGTTTTAGCTGATTTTGTTTTTCTAGTGAAACCTGACATAATAAAATATCAAGGGTTTGTTAAGAAAATGTTTTACTTTACGGTCTTTGATAATATTGCCTTGAATGATTTTTATGTCTTCTTTTTTATGTTTGATGTATTTTGGTAAAGGGAAGCAGCTATGAAAATAGATTTTCTTCTTAGAGGAAAAAAGAACAGCTGCAGATAGTCATTTCCCAGGGCCTCAGGGATGTTTCTAAGCCTTGGACTCACCTGGGGATGGTTAGCACTGTGTGTATACTTAGCTTCTCCATGGACCCAGCTCTTACTACTCATGAGATACTAAGCAAAGTGCTAAAGATCAAGACCTAATACACTTTCAGAGCATCATGTTCTACTTCACAGGCCATCATTTTGGCAACCTGTGGTCCAATCTGGACAAAGATGAACACTATAATGGCTGATGCAGAGCTGAATTGGTTGTCTATTAATTTTACATTAAGCTGATATATCTTTCTCAACTTAAAGTCAGTGTATACAGTACATCAGGTCCACATTACACATGGCAGCTGGGCGGTGTTGCTGCTTTAGAAGGTACAGTCCTCACCTGCCTCCACCTGGCCTGGACATCCATGTCACTTGCCAGGACCTAGTAGGCACTTGACTTTAAGACATGTGGCCAAGTTGAAAAAGAAGTAGATCCAGGGGTGTGTGTGTGTGTGTGTGTGTGTGTGTCTGTCATATTGGAGGAGTGATTTTGGAAATTCTTTATTAACATATTAAGGTGTATTTGTTTATGAGATTGACTTTCTGGCTCTCTAACAGTGCCCTGAGAACAAAGCCTCATAGAAAGCTTAGAATGAGGTGAAACCTGAGTTCAGCGCTTTCCACTTCATGTTGTCAACACACAATTCCAGTCACTGTCTACTGAGTCCCTACCAGGCACTGTGCACACATTTGCACACTATATTGATGACATTATCTCAGAGATTACCTTCAGTGCTGATTTTCTCTTTACATGGGTATCTGTGGCCTTGCTCAGTGAGAATTGTTCTCTAGGTGCTAATGATGATTTTAGCTGTTGTTACCACCTCAGAGGTAATGAATTTTTAGTGAGGGATCCTTCTAGTCTGGTAGATCTATAAAATTGACCCTCTAAACTTTATAAAATTAATCATGGAATAAGGGAGGGAAAGAAACAAAAATAAGCCAAGCTTGTGGCACATCAGCAGTCATCATGAGGGAAGCTGCTCTGTGATCCTTTCCTCAGAGTTGTTTGCTGCCCATTGCCCCAGAATCACATAGACCCTATTACACAATTATAGTTCCCCTTAACTGCTCTATAGATAACAACTTGAATATTGTGAAATGTTAAGTTTTCCCTTTAAGATATTCCTTCAGGTCCTGAACAGTGGTAGACTACCTGCATCTGCTGGAAAAGGACCCCACAAAGAGCTGACACCAAGGAGGACAGTTTCCATATCCTCATGATTTTGTCCACCCTTACCTTGACCAATAAATGACTCTAATTTTCCAGTCCCTCACCCTTCGTGATATCCTTAAAAACCCAACCCAGAACTCCTGGGAAGATGGACTTAGGCTCCCATTTTCTCAGCTGCCCTGAAATCATTAAACTCTTTCTGTGCTGCAAACCCAGCTGTCCCTGTGTATGGGTCTGTTACTGTGCAGTAGTGATATGAACCTGCTAGTCCTGTAACACCTACACAAATGAATAGAGCCCTAATAGAGCTCTTTATTATGACAAGTCCATATTTGGAAACATGTTTTCATCAAATTATGTCATATAGACTTGGACCTTCATGTTACTTTTGAGATAATCCTTGACTAAGTGTTTAGAAAGCAAGATAGATGAATTGGAGAAGAAAGAAAAGAAGGGGTTGCAATAATTAGGGATTATTTTAGAGCTCTAGGATGCTCCTGGCTGCCCTGGGCTGAGGGACAGCAAGAGGCATTGATAAATGAGAGAGGAGGACATGGCTTCCCATGTGCAATGTACATTTACCTTGGAACATCACCTGGGTCTGGCCTTGACTAGTTTTATTTGCATTTCACAAGAGCAATCACCTCTATATATAATTGTTTCTCTAACAATCTTTGTTAGAGAAACAAAGTGGAAAACAAGATGTTTGTCTGTCAACAACTCCCATGTATATTTGTGTCCTCAAAAAATTCAAGCAGTTAACAAGGCTTTAAATCTCAGAAATATTTATTTTTATTTTTCAACTTTTATTTTAGATTTAGAGGGTACACATGCAGGTTTGTTAAATGGGTATATTATGTGATCCTGAGGTTTTGGGTATGAATAATCCCATCACCCAGGTATTAGGCATAGTGCCAGCAGTTTTTCAACTCATCCCCCCCATCCCCCAACTCAGGTCTTAAGTGTCTTTGCCACCTTCATGTCCATGACTACTTAATGCTTAGCTCCCACTTCCGTGAGAACATGTGACATTTGGTTTTCTCTTCCTGTGTTAATTCACGTTGATTCCATGTTTTTGCTCTCATGAATAGTGCTGAAATAAACATATATGTGTCTTTTTGGTAGAATGTGTTGTATCATTTTAGGTATATCCCCAGTTGCTGGGTCAAATGGTCATTCTGTTTTTGATTCTTTGAGAAATCTCCAAACTGCTTTCCACACTGGCTGAACTAATTTACATTCCTACCAGCAGTGTATACGCATTTCCTTTTCTCCACAGACTTGACAGCATCTGCTATTTTTTAATTTTTTTAGTAACAGCCATTCTGACTGGTGTGAGGTGATGTCTCATTGCCCTGTTGATGTTCATTTCTCTGATAATTGCTGATGAGGAGCACCTTTTCAGGTCTGTTGGTTATTGGTATGTCTTCCTTTGAGAAGTGTTTGCTCATGTCTCTTGACCAATTTTTTTTATTGCATTTTAGGTTTTGGGGTACATGTGCAGAACGTGCTAGATAGTTGCATAGTTACACACATGGCAGTGTGTTTTGCTACCTTCCTTCCCTTCACCCACATTTGGCATTTCTCCCCAGGCTATCCCTCCCCAGCTCCCCCCACTGTCCCTCCCCTATTCCCCCAATAGACCCCAGTGTGTGGTATTCCCTTCCCTGTGTCCATGTATTCTCATTGTTCATCACCCACCTATGAGCA
>CM052663.1:576344-625167 GCA_028533165.1 Leontopithecus rosalia
ATGTTCTCCAGATTCATCCATGTCCCTACAAAGGACACGAACTCATCATTTTTGATTGCTGCATAATATTCCATGGTGTATATGTGCCACATTTTCCCAGTCCAGTCTATCATGGATGGGCATTTGGGTTGGTTCCAGGTCTTTGCTATTGTAAACAGTGCTGCAATGAACATTCGTGTGCATGTGTCCTTATAGTAGACCGATTTATAGTCCTTTGGATATATACCCAGTAATGGGATTTCTGGGTCCAATGGAATTTCTATTTCTAAGTCCTTGAGGAATCGCCACACTGTATTCCACAATGATTGAACTAGTTTACACTCCCACCAGCAGTGTAAAAGTGTTCCTATTTCTCCACATCCTCTCCAGCATCTGTTGTCTCCAGATTTTTTAATGAACGCCATTCTAACTGGCGTGAGATGGTATCTCAATGTGGTTTTGATTTGCATCTCTCTAATGACCAGTGATGATGAGCACCTTGTCCAATTTTTAATGGGATTATTTGTTTTTTCTTGTTCAATTGTTTAGGTTCTTTATAGATTTAGGATATTAGACATTAGTTGGACACACAGTTTGAGAATATTTTCTCCCATTCTGTAGGCTGTTTATTCTGATTCTGTTGATAGTTTATTTTGCTGTGCAGAAGCTCTTTAGTTTAATCAGGTCCCACTTCAAATTTTTGTTTTTTTAGAAGCATTATTTACATAATATAATCTTTGTAACTACAAAATGTTGTATTGATTCTCTACATAAAATAGAAAAGACCCCAAAGATATAAAAGCCAAAGTATTTAATTTCCTTTAACACCAACCAGGTTAATGTAGGCAAAATAAAATGAGCATTAGAAGTTGTCAATTATACAGTTTAAATTTATTGCCATTCAAAAGAAATGCATTGTCTTGGGCATCTGAGTGCTCTAGATTGAGTGTCCATTCTGATAAAAATAATTGACTTATTGCTTGATCCTCAATTTCATTTTGCCTTGTTGGAAAAGGCAGTGCAATCACAAATAGTTACATATATACTTCTGTTTTTATTTTCTTTGTGATTTATTTCTTCTCTGCAATTGCCATCATTAAAAGAAAAACAAATTATAGTTAAGGAAAGAACATTATTTAATTTCCTGCATAGGCAGGTGGTGTTAAATGCCAAAAATAAATGGCCCTGCAGGAATCAGCTTTAGACTTGAATTTAACATCCCTATCAATTTATTAGTAATCTTGAAAAAATTATGTATTACCTGTTAATTTTAAATTATGAAGGATACTTAATTGGCAACTGGAACTACAGAGTTGAGAGCAGCTAAAAAGCAAAAGTGCCAAGAAATTCTAGGAATATTCAGGAGAAAGGTGAATATTAGTTATAAATCTTCACTTCCTTGGAAAGATTAAAGAAAAAAGTATAAATTTGCAACTTTATCTGTAATGTCCTAATATAAGGATACATAAATATGGTTTTTCAATGAGATAGGAAAAAAATACATACTGTACTGAGGTGCATGCTTTTCCTATGGCCCTTCACCTACCCAGTGACTAACTGGTATGCTTTAGTTATAGTCCTGAATTCCATCTTAGAAAGTAATGACTCTCTCTTCTGCAATGATTGCTTCCTGTGCCAAAAATACTGTAGTTATAAACTTAAGAAATTCCTGCTGTAAGAAGATGATCATCAGAACTCCTGAATTTTCTGTCCCTCTCTTACACACACACACACACACACACACACAGAGAGAGAGAGAGAGAGAGAGAGAGAGAGAGAGAGATAACGAGAAAGAGAACACATTCCAGCTGTCCTAGCTTGCACTGCCATGCCCCAGCAACGGAGACCCAAAGCAACAAGCCCAAGACAAGTGCTTTGTCTTAGGTGCCTTGAAATCAGGCCCTAAGATAGAAATTCGCTGAGCAGTTTTGTCAATCAGTGTGCTCTCAGTGTCGACACAGCTAAGGGAGTGGGTAAAGTGGATTTAAACAAACGGAGAAGTTGGGTTGTGATGTGACCGCCATAGAAGTGTCTGCTGACCCAGGGTGAATGCTGATTCTGAGGTGGCCTTGTAGAGTTTTCCAACCTGAGTCAAGGGGCTAGATCTTTGTACTCCAATATTGACCAGTCACGAAGTAGTAACTGGCCCCAGGAGAGCAGCACAGCCTTGAGTAATGCAGCTCCTTCAGTCAATAGCAATTTTTAAAGCAGTTCTCATCGAAAGCAATACTTCCAACATCTGTAGAAATGAGTGTCTCCAGCTCAGAGTAGGACTGGATGGAGCAACCCAGCAAAGATACACTATTTTGGAAAGTGATCACAAAGGAAAAGATTGGTGGGGGGACTGGGAATAATAAAAGGAAGAGGAGAAGGAAGCCAGTATAAGGGGGCACTCACTGGTTCATAACTGAGCAGGATTGCTGTGGACTAGGGGAGCTCCTGCTGGGAGCCCTCCAAAGACTGCAGAATACACAGAAACGTCTCTCTGAGACATGGAAAATGGATGGACTTCATTCTCTAGTGGACAAAGGTTAACACTCTCATTCTTATAGATTTGTGTTTGTGTCAGAACACCTGAGCAGGCTCCTGAAGGACCACCCTCTAATAACTAAATGATTAGGGCAAGAAGAAAGTTCCATGGTGTAGCTGAGGTGAGCTGTTCTTGGGCCACACCTGATGGCTGCTGGATACCACAGCAGGAACCCAAGCAAAGCAGTCACGAGTTGGTACCAGAGAGTAAATCATGGCAGCTTTGCATTGTTCACGCTCACTAACTGCCTGACAGAGACTTGCAGTCTCTTCCATATCTGGCAGACTTATAACTGGGATTCCTTATTTATTGGCTTTACATCCGGCTGCATTTTGCTGTCTATGTTATTACCAGGAATTATCTGTCATACATGAGCAAGCTGGATAAAAATCTTTAGAACTATGTTGAACTGTGATCCAAGAACTTTAACTTTTTCTTCCTTTTAAATCAAAAGAGATGTAGTGTAGATATCAAGGTCTTTATCCATTTATTCACTGGTGGACACTTGGGTTAATTCTCTATCTTGTCTTTTGTGAACGGTGCTGCAGTGAACATGGGAGTAAAGATACCTTTCTGACATACTGATGTTCTGTTTTTTGGAAATTTACCCAGCAGTAGAATTACTGGGTCATAGAGTAGTTCTAATTTTGTTTTTTTGAGGAAGCTCCATAATGTTTTCCACAGTGGCTGCACTAATTTATACTTCCATCAGCCGTGTACGAGGGTTCCTCTTTCTCCGCATCCTTGCCAGAAGGTGTTATGTTTTGTACTTTTTGTAACAGCCATTTTAACCAGGTTTCATTGTGGTTTTGCTTTGAACTTCTCTGATGATTTGTGATTTTGAGCATTTTTTCCATATACCTGGTGTCCATTTGAATGTCTCCTTTTGAGAAACATCTATTCAGATCTTTTGCTTATTTTTTAAAAATTGGATTATTTGATTTTTGCTGTTGAGTTGTTTGAGTTTCTTATGCACTCTGATTATGAATCTCTTGTCACATAAATGGTTTGCAAATGTTTTCTCCTTTTCTGTAGGTTGTCTCTTCACTTTGTTGATTGGTTCCTTTGCTGTGCAGAAGTCTTTTATCTTGGTGTCTTTACATTTTTCAATTTTTGCTTTGATTGCCTGTGCTTTTGAGATCTTCCTCAGGAAATCTTTGCCTAGAAAAATGTCCCAAAGTGTTTCCCCAGTGTTTTCTCATAGTAGTTTCATAGTTTCAGGTCTCATGTTTAAACCTGTGATCTATTTTGAGTTTATTTTTATATATGGTGAGGATAGAGGTCTAATTTCATTCTTGTTCATGTTAATGTTCGGTGTTCTGTGTTTTATCAATATATGATCTTGGTGCCTTTGTTGAAAATGAGTTGGCTGTAAATGCATGGGTTTATTTCTGGGGTCTCTATTCTGTTCCATTGGTGTAGATGTCTGTTTTTATTCCATTACCATACTGTTTTCGTTATTCTAGCTGTGTAGCGTATTTTGGAGCCATTAGAATTCCAGCTTAGCATGACAAGGACTTTGGGGGAGATATTTATCCCCGACCTTCACGTGAGACACCAGAAAGACCTTTTTCAGATGAAAAGATCACACGCTAGGAATTAAAGCTACAACTAAGGAATAAACACAAAACCACATCAGCCTGCCTTAGCCTGTCAGGGTATAGATTATCTGCCTGTAGTTTACCTGCCTGTTAGAACAAAGTTTAACCCTCTGAAGAGGAGGATAATGTATTTCATATCTTCCACGATGTGTCATCCATCATATCCAGCATTCAATTACTGAAGTGTAAATAAGCAGGAAACTGTGACCAGTAGTCACAAGATAAATCTGTCAGCCGAAAGATGCCAAAGATGACCCAGATTTTGGACACAAAAGATAAGATTTTAGTATGACTATCATTAATATGTCAAAGAAAATAGAGCAAACTCTGGACAAAAAATGGATTTAAAAAAGGAGTATCTCAACAACGAATTGAAATCTATTGAAAGAATCCAATGAGCATTCTGTAATTGAAAAATTAGTGTCTGAAATAAGAACTCACTGAATGGATTTAATAGCACACTGGACACAGCAGAAAATAGTGTTACTAAATAGAAAGACAGGTATATGTAATATATCCAAAAGGAAGAAAAAGAGAAAATAGAACGGGCAAAAGCAGGGCAGAGTGTGCAAGAGGTGTGGGAGAGTCAGAAAGTGCAATGTCTGTGTCACTGAAGTAGCACCTGTGTCACTGGAGTAATGTCTGTGTCACTGGATTAACATCTGTGTCACTGGAGTAATGTCTTTGTCAGTGGAGTAACATCTATGTCACTGGAGTAATATCTGTCGTTGGAGTAACGTCTGTGTCCCTGGAGTAACGTCTGTGTCACTGGAGTAATGTCTTTGTCAGTGGAGTAACATCTGTGTCACTGGAGGAACATCTGTGTCACTGAAGTACTGTCTGTGTCACTGGAGTAATGTCTGTGTCACTGGAGTAACCTCTGTGTCATTGGAGTAATGTCTGTGTCACTGGAGTAACCTCTGTGTCATTGGAGTAATGTCTGTGTCACTGGAACAACATCTGTATAATGGGAGTAACATCTGTGTCATCCAGAAGGAAAAGGAGAAAAATGGGGGTAGAGCAAATTTGAAGAAATAATGGCTGAGAATTTTCAAAATCAAATGAAAATCCTGAGAAAGACAAGAAGTCCTAAAAATGACAAATGACAGGAAGAGGAATCTCAGTGGCAAGTTGTTAGTGTATTTTCCATGTGACAAATGCCCAAAGTCCTTTCAATTAGTGCTCTTCAAAGTACCCACAGAAAGAAATTCAGATGTGGAAACATCTATTCCAAAAGGTGTCCCATGCATCCCTCAAATCCCTTATATTAATATAAGCCAATCATTCTTCTTCCAGGGGGACACAAGGACAATCTATGCCCTCTGTTTTGGTGACCTTACCTAATCCTATGGCTTTATGTTACCACTGAAATGTTAGTGCTGCCTAAATTTGTTTATATATCTAGCTTTATTTCCATTGATTAGCATAATTCTATTAATGAAATGGCATGAAATACTTTCACTTGGATGTTGGGGAAGAATTCATAATCAACATACAGAAAGCAGCCTCTCAGTGACATTTCAACTCTGAAGAGTTAGAAGATCCCATCTTCCCCATCTCAGTAAATGGAATCCCCATGGTATTAGGCCGTTCTTGCATTGCTATAAAGAAATACCTGAAACTGGGTGATTTATAAAGAAAAGAGGTTTCATTGGCTTACTGTTCTGCAGGCTGTACACATATGACACTGGTATGGCATCTGCTTGGCTTCTGGTGAGGCCTCAGGAACCTCAAAATCATGGCAGAAGTGGAAGCAGGTGTATCACATGATGAGAACAGGAGTAAGAGAGAGGTGAGGGGGAATTGCCAACTCTTTTAAATGACCAGATCTCGAGAGCACTCACTCACCGGAGTGAAAACAGCACCAAGCCATGAGGGATCCTCCCCTGTGACTGAAATACCTCCCACCATGCCCTCCCTCCAACATTGGGGATTACATCTCAACATGGGATTTAGAAGAGACAAACATTCAGACTATATCACTTATCTTCCCAGTTATTTAAAACAAAAATCTGGGAACTACCTTTGATCTCTTCTTTTCTCTCATTCCCGACATTCACTCCGTAAGTGTTTTTTGTTAACTTCTAAATAATATTAAAATTTGCCTATTTATCTCTGTTTCCATCAGGACCCCATAGTCTCTACCACTATAATCTTTCCTGGGCCATTAAAAGATTTTCTTAATTTGCCTGCCTGCATTCACTTTTGTCCTCCTGGCCCCACAATATTGTGCAAATACAGCAGTATGAGTATTGTTTTTGGAATAAAAAATTATGTCATGCCGCTCCTTGATTTAAATTTTCTATGGGCCTCTCATTACCCTGAGGACAGGATACCTTAATGAGGCCTCTGAGGCCCTATGCCATCTAGCACTCCAGCCTTACCTCCCACCCTTCTCTCCTCCCTCACAACAGTGGCTGTGTTACTTGGAGTTCTCTGGCTGCCAGGTTCCACCACAGCTCATCCCTGCTTGGCTGGCAGACGTCAGTTCACATGTGAAGACCTGTTGGAAACAAGAGCTCAGAGTCACAAAGAGAAAGAGCACTTGAAGGATTTCTCAGCAAGGCAAATTTACTTCTGCAGAAGGGTGCTGCTGGCACTTCTGGCCACTGTGAGAGCACAGCAAACAAAGGAGGGAAGGGATCTTTAAACCTAACGCAGTCCCTGCTTCTGTGAGCTTTCTCCATTGGCTAGGGTTGGACTGCGTAATCTAAACTCATCCCAATTGGCTAAGGTTCGAACTTCCCAAATAAGATACATGTGCAAAGTAAAAGCAAAGGAAGGGGGTGGGGCCTGCTGGTATTGGATGACCAGGAAGCTGATTCTTTGAAGAGTAACTTAACTATTCTAACAAGACCTCAAAGGGGTCTTTGCCCAATGACACAGTTTGTTTTGTCTTTTTATTTATGTGTTCTCTTGTTTCTTACCTGTCTTCCTCATTGGTAGGAAAGTTCTGTGAAGCAGGAGATGGTATTTTTCCTCCTAAAGCCTGGAATTATGCCTGAATGCAGAATGTGCTCAGTTATGTGAGGAACAAATGAACAGACATAGAGAAACATCAAACTCCACATAAATCTTTTCTATTGTACTTTTTATTTATTTATTTATTTATTTATTTATTTTTAATTGCATTTTAGGTTTGGGGGTACATGTGAAGAACATTCAAGATAGTTGCATATGTACACACGTGGCAGTGTGATTTGCTGCCTTCCTCCCCTTCACCTATATCTGGCATTTCTCCCCATACTATCTCTTCCCAACTCCCCCCGACACTATCCCTCCCATATTCCCCCAACAGACCCCGGTGTGTGATGCTCCCCTCCCTGAGTCCATGTGTTCTCATTGTCCAACACCCACCTATGAGTGAGAACATGTGGTATTTCCTTTTCTGTTCTTGTGTCAGTTTCCTGAGAATGATGGTTTCCCGGTTCATCCATGTCCCTACAGAGGACACGAACTCATTGTTTTTGATTGCTGCATAATATTCCATGGTGTATATGTGCCACATTTTCCCAGTTCAGTCTATCATCGATGGGCATTTGGGTTGATTCCAGGTCTTTGCTATTGTAAACAGTGCTGCAATGAACATTCGTGTGCATGTGTCCTTATAGTAGAACGATTTATAGTCCTTTGGATATATACCCAGTAATGGGATTGCTGGGTCAAATGGAATTTCTATTTCTAGGTCCTTGAGGAATCGCCTCACTATCTTCCACAATGGTTGAACAAATTCACACTCCCACCAGCAGTGTAAAAGTGTCCCTATTCCTCCACATCCTCTCCAGCATCTGTTGTCTCCAGATTTTTTAATGATCGCCATTCTAACTGGCGTGAGATGGTATCTCAATGTGGTTTTGATTTGCATCTCTCTAATGACCAGTGATGATGAGCATTTTTTCATATGTTTGTTGGCCTCATGTATGTCTTCTTTTGTAAAGTGTCTGTTCATATTCTTTGCCCACTTTTGTATGGGCTTGTTTGTTTTGTTCTTGTAAATCTGTTTGAGTTCTTTGTAAATTCTGGATATCAGCCCCTTTGTCAGATGGGTAAACTGCAAAATTTTTTTCCCATTATGTTGGCTGCTGATTCATTCTAATGACTGTTTCTTTTGCTGTGCAGAAGCTGTGGAGTTTGATTAGGTCCCATTTGTCTATTTTGGCTTTTGTTGCCAATGCTTTTGGTGTTTTGGTCATGAAGTCTTTGCCTACTCCTATGTCCTGAATGGTTTTGCCTAGATTTTCTTCTAGGGTTTTTAGGGTGTTAGGTCTTATATTTAAGTCTTTAATGCATATGGAGTTAATTTTAGTGTAAGGTGTCAGGAAGGGGTCCAGTTCAAGTGTGCTTTAGCAGCTAACACTTACTAGTTTGCTCTCAGCTCTAATCTGCACCCTCCGCCTGTACTGTGTTGCCAGGAATACATATATGCAGTTCCATGTTTCACCTCTTTCTGGTGGCCCAGGAGCTCGACCAACAGGTGTCCTGGAAAAGCTTGGTGTGAGAGGGGTGAAGAGGCCAGAGTGTTTCTTCCCCAGCCTTTGCTTTGAACAGCATCTCCAGCAGTAGCTGCACCTCAGCCAGTTCTTCCCTCTCTGGTCTGAGCTCACACTGGGTGCCTCCCTCCCTCTGCCTCACCACTCTGGTGGTTTTATCTCTTGCCAGCTGTTCCAAGATTCTGCCTGGACCCTACAAACACCATTTCCCCCACAGCCCTCTAGTCCCATAGCTAGTACAGCTATTCTATGCTATTCTCTGGTTCTATTTTGGTCTCTTGTGTCATCAGCTCTTCCGTTGGAGACATAACCAACCCCCTTGATTAAAAAGCATTTGTTTAAGATATGTAGAGTGATTGCTGTTTTCCTGATGGGACTCCAACTGATACACACACATATTTCCAAAATTTTGCCATTGCTCAAAACATTTTGGGACTCCTCTTTTATAAATGTCATTATAATATGCTTATGAACCATTTTGCCATAGCCTATGTGTGCTGCTATAACAAAATGTCACAGACTGTGTAATTTGTAAACAATAACTATTTATTTCTCATAGTTCTGGAGGCTTGAAGTCCAAGATCAAGGCACCAGCACATTTGGTGTCTGGTAAAGGTGCCATCTCTCTGCTTCTAAGATGGTGCCTTATTGCTGTGTCTGCATGTGGTGGAAGACAGAAGGGCTAGAGAAAAAAGCCCAACCTAGTTACCTCCAGCCCTTTCATAAGGTATTAATCCATTCATCCAGGTGGAGCTCACATGGCTTAGTTACTTCCCAAAAGGCCCCACCTCCTAATATAACCACACATGAATTTTGGAGGGAATACATTTGAAACAATGCACATCGAAAACAATCTGATTAATTCAATTCACTATGCAAGCCTAAAAGTGACTTTTGGACATTTCCAAATACTAAAACAGACCATTTCTTCATATACCAAAATTTTTGGATCAAATTATAAAAGGAGTGTTTTAATTTTCCTTTTTCCCTTCCTTCCTTCCTTCCTTTCTTCCTTCCTTCCTTCCTTCCTTCCTTCCTTCCCTCCCTCCCTCCCTTTCTCTCTCTCCCTCCCTCTCCTCTCCTTTTTTCTTTCTTTCTTCTTCCTTTCTCCTCTTTCTCTCTTCTTTTTGTTTCTTTCCTCCTTCCTTTCTTTTCTTTATTTTGTTCTGTTCTTTTCTTTCTTAAAATCCCTACTTTAAAGTTACAGCAACTCACTTTTGCCCTCATAGATCCAAAAAAGTTTGATCTGTAACTGGATATTGGCATACGTATGATAAAAATGTTGATTTGTCAACAATTCTAGACAAAGTAATGAAGAAAGATGGGAAATTTCAATATCATCCTAAGATCTGTGTATTTACTACCTTTTTATTGCATATTAGAAATCAATTTCCATGACAATATCATCCTAAGATCTGTGTATTTACCACCTTTTTTATTGCATATTAGAAATAAATTTCCATGACAATATCATCCTAAGATCTGTGTAGTTACCACCTTTTATTGCATATTAGAAATCAATTTCCATGACAATATCATCCTAAGATCTGTGTATTTACTACCTTTTTTATAGCATATTAGAAATCAATTTCCATGACAATATCATCCTAAGATCTGTGTATTTACTACCTTTTTATTGCATATTAGAAATCAATTTCCCTGACTTACATGACTTTCTATATTAGAAATCAATTTCCATGACTTCTTCTTTTGCTTTATTCTAAGAGCTGTTATATGGAATGAATTCTGTATAAGACATTCTACCCTCTCTCCAAACAAGCACAAACTTGAGCAGTTTTCCACTTTTAAGAGAGAAACTAACATTATTCTAAAACTAAATTTTTATTAATATCTCTGCCGGATAAAAGGCCCATATCATAAGCAAGAGAAATGTTGGTCGTTTGAATTTTAAAGTATGCGCTAAATGTGTTTCGTAACAATACTGGTGCCAGTGTCTCCAGATGAGCCTTCTGTGGGAAGCTCTTTGCTTCACTATGAGAAGTTTCTCTAGGGTCAGAGACAGTGAAAGTCCCACTGCAACACTGGAAAACATTACTTGCAAGAAAATTCTAGGAACTGAATTCTTGCGTGAGTAATGAAATACTTCCCTTCACACACAAAAAAAAATTTAGTCATCAGATCAAGATCTGAACCAGTCTTATTTATAATGGCTACAAAAATGTAAATCAAGCAATTGCTAACTTGGTTTCTTACCTGTCCACCCACTGTATGTCATGAGCAAACTGAAATACAGTCTTTTGCTTTAGAGCTAAACAGTACTATTTTTATGGAGGAAGTCCCTGAATATTGATGTGAAATATTTTTCTCTAAATTCTGCCATCTGGGAAAGCTTTATGAAATCTTGTTTTCAAACACACCTATCAATAAAATATAATATTTATACGTTCTATTCATTTACACAATGTAGCAGGAGTTCTGTGTCATCAGAATCTCTTTTCCAGTCCTTTCTACTTCCGGGTCTCACATGAGGCTATTTCCAATCCACACCATGGAGAAAATTCTGGGGGAGAGAAAGACAGAGAGAAAAAGATTTAATCCCGAGAATTAACTTGCATTTTAAATATGTTAAATTAATGATGCAACATAGCTAAATGACATCTCTAAAGTATGCCATCCTGCTTGATTTTGGTATGAATGTGAGGGTGGATTGGGATGCTGAGAAGGTAAAGGAAGTAGATATAATTTCTTATTAGACTTGAAGAATTACATCTTTTCTCCTTTGCTTCATCACATGACAAATTTATTAATTCTCTTCTTGATGTGACAGTCATTTAAACTACGCATCTAGAAACATGTATTCATGATTCCAAACGCAGAAAGCTTTGAAAATCAATTTCTTTTCATCAGAACATTTCATTAAACTTATAGGGAAGCAACATCTGGTCTGAAATAATGTGAGTCTTTATCCCAGTTTGCTGGGATATTAATGTTTGATTACAAGGGTAGTCAATGCATTGATTACCATTAATATTGAATTACAAGAGTGCTGCCTCAGAGCTCCCTGAAGAAATTATATAAAACATGGTGTACACTCTATTCGCTTTCTGAAATTTGAAAAAGGTTTGAAAGCACAGGGCCCAAGGATTTGTATATGGGATTGTGGACCTATCATAAAATTTGGCCTTGTCATGGTAGATGGCCTATATTAGAAAATTGAATACAGATGTAAAGAGAAAAATATTCTGGAACTTCTTTTTCTTTTACAGTAAAAGCACAGATGTGAAGTACATTTTAAGAGGTACCTAATACAATTATTTTCTCCAGCTGATCTGCAATTGAAAGAAATAATTGGACAGATTTAGGCTGACATAAGAAAGTTATAGTTAAATGTACTTTTGTAGCTTATGTTGACATGAATTTCTGTTATCTTGAAATACTTAAATAAGGTTTCTAAAGGCAAAGATTCTTGAACTGTTGCTTGAAACTGAGAAAGGCAAGTTGGACCCTTCCTCCTTCTCCAGAGTATATCCCTCCAACCTCTGCTGTGTCATCGGGTCACTTTCTCTTTAAATCTGACTCTTGCCTGCCTCTTACAAGGGCCTGTGGGATTACACTGGGACCCCTGGGTAACCCAGGGTACTCTCACCATCTCATGATCCTTACCTTACTGATAGCTACAAAGTCCCGTTTTCCATACACAGTAACGTTCACAGGTTCTGGAGGTTAGGACATGCGCATATTTGGGGAGCCCTTATCCAGTTTACCACAGAAACTAATGCGTATTTTCATCAGAAGCAGATCGCAATTATGAGGATAAGCACTTCACCTTTATAAGCATTGTTAGGGACTAAAATGTGTCTGCACAACTTTATATGTTGAAGCCCTAACCCTCAAAGTGACTGAATTAAATGAGGTCATAAGGATGGGTCTTTAATTCTGTAGGATGG
This sequence comes from Leontopithecus rosalia, assembly GCA_028533165.1. Classification (NCBI taxonomy): domain Eukaryota; kingdom Metazoa; phylum Chordata; class Mammalia; order Primates; family Cebidae; genus Leontopithecus; species Leontopithecus rosalia. Next base: position 588,853 of record CM052663.1, read on the forward strand.
GTGTTTTTATAAGGATAGGAACTACCAGAGCCCTCTCTTTTTTTTACATCCATGGATATAAGGCCATGTGAGGATACATCGTGAAGGTGGCCATCAAACAACAGAAGAGAGGGGGCTCACCAGAACCCTCCCATGCTGGCATTTTGACCTTGGACTTTCAGCCTCCAGAACTGTGAGAAAATATATTTTTGCTGGTGAAGCCACCAAGTCTGAGTCACTTTATTATGGCAGTCCAAGCAGACCCGCAAACAGATCCCATCCTAATATCAGATGAACTAAATACAAAAACAAAAAAAATAGTAGCCTGTATCGTTAAAAGTTCCAAAACAAAACTCACCAAAAACTTTATAAGCCCAGAAAACTTACTGCAAAATAACAGGAAAGCATTAAGTCAAAATATGTCTGTGAAATTAATAAATACGAATGGGCTTAATTTAGCTACAAATGCAAGAAGATTTTCCAATTTAAAAAGAAAATCTCAAATCTGTGCTCTCTCTATATAAGGAACACTCTCTAAATGAAGCAATTCAGAAAGTTGCAGAAAAATGATGAAATATTGCACTAGAAAAAAGGCAAAGAAAAAGCAGAGGTAAAGAAAAAGCAGAGCAAAGAAAAAGCAGCAGGTCTGCTGCCCTGACACAAAGTGTTGAGTTGTTAAAACGGAGTTCCAGGAACAGACAATCTACTATGTATCAAACTTGATTAGTAAGTTCCAAGTGACGCAGCCAGGTGTCCAGGACATGGATATGTTCCCCAGGTCACTTTTTCTTGCACTGGACACACTCTCTGGCCAACTCATAAGATATTTCCAGCTGGGTCTGTGGTCACCTTACATGCATGGCCGAGAGCATTTAGGTTATGAAATGCCTTTATTTTATCTCACATTTATATAATTTACATAACTCATGTGATGTTTTCCGAGAGACATGGCTCATATGTTCAAAGATTCTCAAGTTGTTTACCACAAAGAATCCTAAAACATTTTTAGCAGGAACATCCTGCTAAAAACATTGAATAGATAAGGACTCTTTTCTTAGCTATTTCAATTATTCAATGTATTTTCTAGAGCATCTTTTAAGGTATGCTTACAAGGGGATTACACTGAGCTAACTGCCTCCTTTATTTCCAATGACTTTCTCCCAAATCCTGTAACTGAAGAGAAATGGATTTCAGGAGCTGCTTAACTCCGTCCTTCCCAGATGTTAATATCAGACAAGATGAAATGTGGGCCAGAAAGAACTAAATTAGTGTTAATAAGTGAAATGTGCAATGAAAGCGTAACAATTATAAATAGCAATGCATCAAAAAACATGGCCATAACATTCATAAAACAAATTATAGAAGACACAAGAAACACAACTATGTTGTGTTGTATAATCTAAACTAAGGAATTTAGATCACCTCTTTCTTATATGACACATCAAGTTGACTGAATAAGGATATAAAAGACTAAAATAACATAGTTAATAAGTACATGTAATTGACATTTACTAAACTCTATATCCTTAAATTGGGGAAAATATCTTCCTTTTCAAAAGCTCATGGAATATTCATATTTATTGTCTATTGAGCCACATAAGTAAATTTCAATATACTCCAAAATGGGAGAAAAGAAAAATTTCAGACAATTTGATCATAGTGACATAAGAGTAGAAATAAATTTTACCAACTAGAAAACAAAAGGTTTCTCCTTAGGAACATTTACAAAAATCTCAAACAGCTCTTGGATCAAAGAGGAAATACAAACAAAAATTAGAGAATTTCCTGAAAGTGAGATAATGAAAACATTGTGTTTAAAGATCTTTAAAATAAAATTAAAAAGTGAGAATTCAGAGGAAAATTCAAGCCTTATCTACTTTTAACTATTGAAAAAAGGAAGAAATAAACTATCCTCCAAATGGAAAGGATGGAAGAACAGGAATAGATTAAACTGAACAAAAACAGAAGAAAGAAATTAGTAAAGGTAAAAGCAGATATTAGGAAGCTTTTAAAAAGAAATTCAAAATTCATATCTGGTCCTATAAAACAATAATGAGAAATGATAGAATAGGTAAAACACTATGTTTGAAAAGGGGAAAATTTTCAGATATAAAAATTAAGCAATCACAATAGAAGGAAGAAACTACAGGAAGATATAGTTTGCCAAAATTAACACCAGAAACAATTTTCTAATTTTTTTCTGAGATTGTTTTTCAATTGCATTCTGGTAAAAAGTGGAGATTCTTATTGTACATATGCAAACATTTATATGGTCATTAAAAAGTAGAGCAATTCAGTAAAAGAAGTGAATTCTGTGGAGAATGAGAATCAGATGCCAATTAAAAATGTTTAATTTCCATTTACAAAGGTAGAGTCTACTAAATTGCTACAGGTTACAAATAGCTCAAAAATATCTAATGGGTGGTATACAGATAAATGTTTAACTACCAGCTCTTTAGAAAGAATGAAAACAAGACCCTGACTGATAGCATTTGCTAATCTCTGTGGTTTCAATACTTCCGTATTGTGGCTGAATCAGCAACTGATCTGATGTTACCGATTGCAGCACAGCGTTGTACAGTCTCCCCCATGTTCACGTAATAGACATCTGAAGTGCACAAACTAGAGTGAACATGGTAAAATAGTGAGGAAGTGATACACTAGAGAGAGCACGGTAAAACAGTGAGGAAGTGATACACTAGAGTGAACACGGTAAAACAGCGAGGAAGTGATACACTAGGGTGAACACGGTAAAACAGCGAGGAAGTGATACACTAGGGTGAACACGGTAAAACAGTGAGGAAGTGATACACTAGAGAGAACACGGTAAAACAGCAAGAAAGTGATAAACTAGAGCGAACACGGTAAAACAGCGAGGAAGTGATACACTAGAGAGAGCACGGTAAAACAGCGAGAAAATGATTCGTTTATTTAATACCTTTATTTATAATATAATTTGTTAATATAATATACATTAATAATATAATTATATAATCTAATGTATAATTATTAACTGTATCATTTAATTTTTAGTAGAGCCTGTTTTTAACAACCAGATCAAAAGGTTCCCAAAATATTAACAGTTGATGTTAGCACACTACTTCCTTTAGGCTTCAATTAAATCGTACCCCTCTGAGAATTAGAGGTATACCTGCACTACTGCACAATGATGCATACACACAATTGCAGCACTGCCTGTGTTAGCAGGAGATGAAAATAATCTGAGCCTCTGTTTATGGGGGATTGGTTTTATAACTCCGGTATAGCCTGAAAGTGGGATGCTCTGAAAAAGTTAAAAATGTAAAAAAAAAATTAGAAAACTATGTCTCAGTATAGAAATATCTCCAGAATATACAACTACATTAAAAATCAAAACCATGGTGAAGAACAATTAATACTTTTATGTAAAGAAGTAGAGAACGTTATTTAATTTTATATGCATAAAGAACCACAAAAACATATGTAAAAGAAACTGAAAAAATAGTTTGCTTACATGAGACAGGAGGAGGAGGAGAGGAAGAAGAAAGAATAGGAGACAGCAAGGCTTCCAAATATCTTTTCCTGAATATGTTAGCAAAACAATTGACAATCTTTTTTATTTTTATTTTGGAGACATATCTCACTCTGTTGCCCAGGCTGCCCAGGCTGGAGTGCAGTGGTGTGATCTCGGCTCACTGCAACCCCAGGCTGGAGTGCAGTGGTGTGATCTCGGCTCACTGCAACCCCAGGCTGGAGTGCAGTGGTGTGATCTCGGCTCACTGCAACCTCTGCCTCACAGATCCAAGCAATTTTCCTGCCTCAGCCTCCCAAGTTTCTGGAATTACAGGTGCACGGCATCATGATTGACTAATTTTTTGTAGTTTTAGTAGAGACAAGGTTTCACAATGTTGGCCAGGCTGGTCTCAAACTCCTGACCTCAAGTGATCCACCCGCCTCGGCCTCCCAAAGTGCTGGGATTACAGGAATGTGCCATCATACCTGGCCAACAATCTTTTTAAACTAATAAAAAGAAATTTTGCCTGTTTTGACCTGTATATAATATTTTTCATTGTTTACCATCTGGGCTTGATAAATTATCCTATGTAATTTTGAGTGTTACTTTCACATGTGTCATGTAATCCTGTTCATGTCAATTATTTTTCTCCAAATAAACATATTTGCAGTATTCACTTCTTCAATATTTTTCTTTTCATTGACTGTGGAATTGAGTCTTTCCTTCTACTTGCTTTAGTTGCCTGAAGACACCCTTTTTATGGAGAATTTTAGCATGTTAATATTGATGCAGTTTTTCAAAATTGTTTCTGTTTAAAATTACATTGCCTCGCTCTTGCACGATGAAGACAATGAAGCCACAGTTGATGCTTCAGTGTTAAAGAGAACACTTGACAGTCTTCTCACATTTTAATTTCACTCTTATGACTCATCTCTGCTTTCATTCAAACCAAAATTTTTGTGCGACCTGGGAAGGTGAAAAAAATCACCGGATGGATTCAGGAGAATGATTCCATTCCTTGTCCTCCATTTATTAAGTGATGAGGGTTATACGGCTAACCTCTGGGAACCTGTTTTCTCAATCATAAAATAAGGATAGTCAGGTTTTTTTCCACATAGAGTACAAGGAAGATATGACCAAATAAGACATTTTTATATGAAGTGTGTTGGTGAAAGCAAAGGCTCAAGCAAATTTATGATATTATTATTACCGTGATCACAGAGGTGGCTTAATATGCTGCATAGATTTTGAAATATAAACAAATCCAACACCTTTGAAATAAAGCTGGATTCAAATTTTGCTGTGTCATTGAAAGTATTTGTGTCAATTGTATCTCTGTTTATGTTTAATCTCTTTACCAAGAGTAATATTTTATAGCACCTACTCCCTCTGCTGTTTGAATGTCCTTGTTTGCACATTGTGTTAAACTGTGAGTGGGGGACAGGAATAAATCACAGTGTTCACCTCTGTGTCACCTGAAACATGCTTGCAGTTACCTCATTCTTTCTTGGGGTAGATTATTCAAACATTCTCTGTTCTTTTTTTCTTTTCTTATAGTTCATAGAACCATGCTTTGATCTTCTTTCTAAAGATGATTTTTTGAGCAGAGTCTAAAGCTTTTAATTTTAATGGCACATGCAGTGACATGCTAGAAATTGAAACCCTTTTTCTTATACGACAAAGGAAGTCAGTAGAGATGGTATTATTATATGACATCTGTCATAAGCCTCTGTGTCATCTTCACTCAGAGGATTTTTGACTCTAGACTCTGAGTGCTAACTGAATAGCAGTGAAAGTTTTTGCAAAATAAGTAAAATTTTGAGCAAGCACTGCCTTCAGATACAAAGCTTATTCCAAGTATAATTGCCTTTGGAGTCATGAACTCCTAAGTTTTGTTAAACTCGGTGAATTTACTGATCTTAATAAATGTGCATAATGCTATGTGGGGTCCAAAGAAATCTACCAACCAGTTTTCTCTAGCCTTGAGTTCTATCACTTTGGCCATAATTATGCTTCAGGATATATGTGAGAAAAAAAATAAAATGCTGTCAAAGTTGGGAAATTAAATATAACGACTGTCTCAAGGTGATGCTAGCTTTCTAAGGCAAAGTTTATATTCTATCAGCACTTTTCCTTGTCCCGAGCCCATTCATTCTCTTTTGCTTCTTTAATGTGAAATGTAACATATAATTTGCCTTTTTTTTTTTGAGACTGGGTCTCTATCTATCACCCAGTCTGGAGAATAGTGACACCATTATAGCTCACCGTAACTTGGAAATCCTGGGCTCAAGCTGGAACTACAGGTGGGAAACCTTCCTAACTAATTTTTATTTTTATTTAATGATTTTTGATTTTAAAAAATCATTTCATTGCCAGGATTAGCCTCAAGAGATCTTCTGGTGTTGGTCTCTCAAAGCACTGGGATTATGGTGTGAGCCACTGTGCCCAGCCTGCTATGATTTTTAACTCATCCAGTTAACATATACTTTGTGGATGCCAGAAACTGTACTGGAGATATGAGTAAAAGTATCAGTATGAATATTTATTAAGCGAAAATGCTTTTCTCTCTTTCCATACAAGACAGTGGGCTTGGTGAGGTTGAGGGTGATCAGAATACTTGCATGACCAAGTTCTGGGGGACTGAGGATTGTGGGTTTGGTAATGAAGACCCGCAGACTCAAGGTGAAGTTTGTATCCCCCTGTAGAAGCTGACAGCATGGCTGCCTTGTGCGAGCGTTTTCACACCAAAAAGCCAGGTGAGTGGGGAGGAAGGTTTAATACCTGCTGGTTACCCAGACTACACTCTAGAGATTCTGCACAGTCTCTCCTGGGCCTTTCAACAGCAAGGCAAAATACAGCCATTCAGGGACTGAGGAGGCCCTCACTTCCAAGGAAGCCAGTTATTCTCCAAACTAGCAGTCAACCAGTCCCTCCCTGGGCAGTGCTTTTGTGCATCTGCCCTAAACATCCTTGCTTGCTGGGTTGTGCATCAGTAATTACGGTAATCCCTGAAGATGAAAAGCCTCTGACCTCGCTCCCTGGAGACTCATGTCTTTGTCTATAAACTGAAACTCTAAAGGAGTCATCTGAACTCTGAGCAGCACTTTCACTTAGAGAATGTGCTCAAGCCTTTAAAATGGCTTTTTTGATTCAGTTCTTGGAAGCTGAAGAATAGACAGTGCTGCACTCCAAACCAGAGTTTTCAAGTAGAGTGAGGGCAGGAATGATGGAAGTAGAGAGGCATCCACTGTCCTCCAGACCCACTTGAGGGGCTCGTATCGGAGCGAGATAGAGTTCAGGCAGTGTTTGTGAAAATAATCCTTGGGGGGCTCTGATCTTCCTACCATGCCTCTTCTAAGGCAGATGAGGAGCATTCCCACACTGGGGAAAAGAGTATAATTCCCACAGTCTTAGCAACCATTAATGTGAGGTGTTCGTAGGGGCTTGGGTAGAGGTAGAGGATCCTCCCTGGATTTGACAGAAAAATAAAAGAGAGAAAAAGAAAAGATCCATTGGAACTTGAATATGTTTTTGCAAAAGGATTATTTATTTATTTTTTTAATTGTCTTAATTTGTCTTAAAAAGGATTTAGACAAATAAAGGGCAAAAATTTTCGTACTGAAAACCTTATGAAAAACTTGACTTTCTACAAAGTAGGCAGATAGAGTCTGATCAGCTGAGACCCCAAATGACTTTGCCACATGTGACCTGTGGCCTGGCGGCACTGGAGCAGTTGGCCATTGTAGCAGGAGCCTTCTCTCCCCATAGTCACCAGTAAGGATGGCCTTTGGTCAAAATTCAGGCTAGTAATGACCTATGGTGTGTGTAGCTGGCTGTGTTTTAACCTCAGTGGAAACGTACTATATTTAGACAAGTAAAGGCAAGAGTAACATCACATAAGCTGGGAGGCTGAGACCTTGTCTACCAGAGGGGGGGCACCTCCACCCACAGAGTGCAAAATTCTCCCACGGCCAGTGGCAAGGGGTGCTTTTTGTGTTCCCATAGTTGTGATATAAAGTGGGGAGTGGTTCTGAGCAGAGAGAGAGGCAGGTGTCTTTCACATTAGCCATGTGGCATACCCCACCCTCTTTTCCAGGGCAGGAGTACCTTCAGCAGAGACTCTAAGGGCCAGTGGGTCTTCACCCTTTCACCATTTTATTGTCTGTTTATTTCTGTTCCATTGCACAAATATAAAATGTAATTTTAACTATAGATAATGCTGGTGTCTCCAGTGATGCTCTCTTTGTCGGATAACCCTTTGCCAAGTTCTTGCCATGTGGACACTTGATAAGCTTTCCATCCTGAACTTCTTTCTTCTCTTGGTTTTTCTGTTTCTTTTTCTTTTCCTCCATAGATGCCTGTTCTTCATCAGTGTTCTTTGATAGGCCCCTACTGAAGCGCACGCTTTCTGCAGTATTTTCTTATCAATTGATTTTCTGGGAGTTTGCCGCCCATGCCCTTATTCACCTGCGTGTCTCTGCCCTGTGTCTGTCCAACACAGTCTGTTAGACAGCCCTGGACCGTGCACACAAACGAATGCCTCACTGGTGTCTCAAACACAGCCTTCCAAACCCAAGCTCATTATGTTCTTTCTACAGCTTACTGTGATTCCCCTGTATTTCTTATTTCATTTAAAGGTACCAGCATTCACTTGGTCACCCAAGCATCATCCTAAAGCAATTCTAAACCCTTTCTCCTCCCTAACTTCCATATTCATTCAAACCACGTCTTGTCAATTTAATCTCCTACACGGTTCCCAAAATGATCCTGTCCTCCCCAATCTGCTTAGCAATTGGGTTGTTTTAGGGTCGATTCCTTCCCACTAGACAGTTAGGAGAGCTTAACTACTGTTCTCTGTCCAAAGGCACCCTCCTCGTGTCAGTCAGGGCCATGCCACCACACAGTCAGCTCACAATCCCAGCACAGCTGGACCGACCTGCTCTTCCCGGAGTCTGCACCTGGCTGTCCTCATGCATCACTTCCTCTCCCCTCACCTTCTGTAACACTGCAAACCCCACATCACCACGTGTCAGGCTCACACACCTTTGCACGTGTGCCTCCATGCCTTTCCTTCTTGGTAAATTCTTGCTTAAATTTCAATCCCTACCTTAGTGTCATCTTTCCTCTGCTACCAGAAATAATCTTGACTTCCTTTGAAATAATTCTGCCCTTATGTCTGATATGCCATTCATTGCTTTTCATTGCTAAAATTTCTCTCACTCCTCAACTTAGAGCCTGATATGTGACTGGCGTTGAATTTTCAAACCTGTGGATTCAGTGCAGTCAAGAGTTTCAGTATAAGCAGTTTTAAGTTTAAGTCTATGGCCGTGAGACCATCCTGGTTGCACGTTGTTTATGTCACACGCAGACACATGGCACCTTTAGCTGGAACAGCACACGATATCGATTCTGTCTGGAGCCCCTCATACCTACTCATTCCCCCCAGTATGTTCACCAAACAAAAGACAAGTGATAATTCAAAGACCCAAATCTGAGCCTGCTACCTCCTGCCTGAGAGCTTCACTGGCTCTTTATTACTCTTGGGCTGAAATCCAAAATCTGTGACATTCTTGGCAAGGCTTAGCATGGTCTGGGTCTTAACTGCCCTTGATTGCCTGGCTCAAGCACCGCAGACTCCTCAGGATGCCACAGAAATGCCCCACTCTTGACCATCTACATTCTTCACATGTGCTGTCCCCTACCTAGAATGCTCTTTCTTCCCCGTCTCCTGGATAACTGCCATAACTGCAGTCCTTCAATATCGGCTTCAAGGCCATTTCAAGAAGGGCTTCCCTGATGTTCTCTGACTGAGCAGGGTTCCCAGACACCAGGTCTTCTTCAGGGGCTCTGCATAGAAGTGTAGATTGCACCTCTCCCAAGGGTGCAGTATCTCACAGGATGCTTCACACCGAAGACGAGGCTGATTTGGGTATTTATCATGACCATTGCTGAGAGATATAAGGAAAGTGCCTTGTGAAAGGGACACTATTTTTAAATGTCATGCAAATTTGATGCATTGGGCATCACAGTTTATTAAACACTTTTTCTACATAACATTTGCCAGAGTTGGGTGCATTTAATTGTTGCTAATTATTTAATAATTATTCATAACATTAAACAATTTAGATCCCATCTGTCACACTAGCTTGCACATCCTCTTTGAGAAGAGATTGACTCTGTGTTGGTATTGTTGTTCCCTCAGAGGGTGCCTTTCTTCAGCTTCTTTGAGGTACTCTGCAATGTCTGCCTAGTGAAGTCAGCTGAAGCTGGCTGCCTCCTGGCTTGGCAGGACTCCATTGGCTGCACTGGGGTCTTCAGCTACTGGGCTTGCTCCCTCCAGCTCTGCACCCATTGCTGAACAACAATTGCTGTTGTTGGAGCCACAAGAAAGTGATTTAATTGCAATTGGCTTGTGGGTTATCTAGTCTGTCTAACAAAAACATCAAAGCCATCCACCACCCAAGATGCTTCTTAGCATTGTAGCATTATCCAATAAAAATCTCCACATTTTCATCTTTAAAAGTGCTTTCCATGTACTTAGTTATAAGCCTAGTGTTTGCATTGAGTAGAATGGCCCAGTCTGACCACGTGTGCTTTATATCAGTGTGTAAAGCTGTACAACATTTTAGCAGTTTTGCATTGAGTAGAATGGCCCAGTCTGACCACGTGTGCTTTATATCAGCGTGTAATGCTGTACAGCGTTTTAGCAATTTAGTTTTTCTTTCTATTTTATGAGCTTTTATCCAACATGACGGTAAAATTTCATACTCCCAAGAGCATGACTCCACAGAAGCAGCGGTGCTGCCTGGATTGAGAGTCGGGTGGGTTCCCCTGGCAACCTGAGCCACCTGAAGGCTTCTCCAGGCTCTGTTCATTTTGCCTTCTCTTTATTTTGTCCATTAATTTGCTAAAAAAGAAAAATAAGAGGGCTCAAAGGAAAGAAAACTACTTTTATCATAATTAGTCTTGTTTTACCTTCAAAAGACACTGTCTCAACCAGAAGAGGATTTTTTTTTTCAAATCAATGATGAGAATGGGAACATCCAACTATAGTTGAGAAACCCTGGGCTGGAGTTGTGCCCCTGCTTTCTTTCTGAAAGGAAAACCCCTCTGCACTCACCAAATATCTGAGAAAGGAAGTTCAAGAGTTTGAATTGTTGACATTGTATCAACTTGGTAACGTCTTTAAACGTTTCACCTCTTTACGAGTTTACCTAAATCTTTCAAACAATAACTTTTCCTTTCTCTTTTCCATCTTTGCTGAATATCCCCTTCCTAAATGCATTTTGTCTTTGGGTGGGGAAAGTGGCTCTGTATTTGTCTTCTTACATAACATAGTTCTATTCAATAAGCATATGGCAAGAGCCAGAAACACCTGTGTTTGAACCCAGATCTAACATTGCCAGCTATGAGAGCCACCTGTGCATTAACCAAAGGAAAGAACCAATGTGGTAAATAAGTGCAAAAGAAGGATGGATCGAAAATACAGGCACCTGCAAAAGTGTGTAGCACAAACACAATTGTACCCATGGAATCACAGATATATTGACAAATAGGTAACAGTTTAAAAGATAGATGGATAATTTTGAACTTTCCACTTATTTTCCTTTGACATACTATTTTTACTTTCTTTTGAACACAGATACTGCTCAGTTTTTCTTAGTTTCAAGTAAAATATATTTGCTGGGTTGGTTTGGGGACAGCATGGGATCACTGTGGCAGGAAGGGAGTTCCCAGACATGCAGGGAAGACTGTCTGCCATCTTCCTTCTGAAGAGGGCACCCCTAGACACACAGAGGTCTCGGCAGGTCTGCTGTGTGATCGGAGCGGATGTAACACATCTCCAATGACAGTTCGCAATCAGACTTAAAAGAAATCTAAGACGATAATAATTTTCAAAACGATTTGAAAGGGTTGAAGGGATATGGTTGAACAAAGGGAAGATTTCCTGATGTTCTTCATGTCACAAAGCTCAGAAGAGTTGTGCGTCTCTAGGCAAGGAGCCGCTGGTGGTCAAATCCCACGCTGGGGTCACGGTATCTTGAAAGAGACAGGAGCCCTCTTTTCCCCTCAGCTGATGGAGGGAAGGGTTGGATCAGCCATGAGTGTGTCAAGGTTTGGCACGTACATTAGCAGTGGGTTGCAATGTGGACCTGTGTTTGTCAGCCTGAGGCAATGATCCACTGGGGAAACTGAGGTGCCTAAGCCTGGTCTCCTGCAGGCCTGCCTCCAGTACCCTGTGGGGAAGGGGAACTTCCCCACTCCCTTTCAGAACCTTCACCTCAGGGGCTGAGCCATTGCTCCCTGTGTCTTGCTGGTCCCTTTGCGGGAGAAGAGAATGCCTGTCACCCAGCAGAATCTGACAGCGATCCTTGGACTAGCAGACTCATGCCAAGAAATGATGGTGACTGTCTTTACGGACGCTCAGACGCGCTGCTGTGCGATGGAGGCGGCGCTGCTGTGAGGGAGAAGTTAGGAGAGCGAGAGGGCTGCAGGGTTTAAAGTAAAACAGGGACATTGTCACCTACATGACCCCCACTGAGGCCCGGGTAAGGAGAGTGTTTTGCGCTTCTCAGATACTCTCGCGCAATTCAGGTGACACCCGTAAGGTGCAGTTTGTCTGCAGCCTGTCACCCCAGTCAGAGCAGACTGAACGAAGAGAACGCAAGGAATATTCTATGTGTCTTTTAAGTCATAATTTTATGAACTGGTCTTACTCTAACTGGATCATTTAGCTACTTTCTTTGGATGGGTCACTCTAATAAACGTAGTTCCTGACTGCGAACTATGCAGATAAGAAGTTCTAGACACACTGTGAAAATCCAGGTCCATGCTCGCAGGAAACAGGCATGCCCCTCCTCAGTGCGGAATCCAAAGGGCTCACTCTCAGGTCTGGGGAGGCTGCAAGGCCGGGTACCAGGCGGCGGGCGGCTCAGGCAGTGAGTGCGCCAGGAGCCTGAGGGGCTGGAGGGGACTCGGGGCTGGGAGGCTGGGGAGCTGCGGGCCGACTCCAGGCGGGGTGGGGGGACGGGAGGGCCGGGGCGGGCGCAGCAGCCAAGCTCTCCGCCCGCGGGTCCCCAGCGCCCCGCCCCGCCCCGCCCCGCCGAGCCGCTGCCAGCAGTGGGAGCCGCGCGCTGAGCCGCGGGGCTGCGTTGGGGGAACAGCAGCCCTGGGGCCAAGAGCCTGGCGGGTGTCCGAGAGCAGGTGAAGCCAAGGGCGGAGCTGGACCGCGGAGCGAGCGGCTTAGCACTGACCGGGGCGTCCCCTAAATCTCGCCTCCGCTGTCTTTGGCAACCAGAGGTGAGCTTTGGGCTTTCGAGGCGCGGTTCTAGCTACGGGTCCGTGCAGGGCTGTGTGAAGGGGACTTGACCTTGGGGACTCAGATGGGCAGTCTAGGGACAGTTCCACCCGGGGCCGGTGCCTAGAAATTGGGTGGGGGGGGCACCTCCGGAGCTGGGGCAGAAGGAGCGCGCGCTCTCCGCCCCTCTCCGGCACCCAGCGGCGCGTCTGCTAGGCGGAAAGGCAGTGAGGGGTCGGTCCCCCTGTCCTGCGCCGGGCGACGTGCGGCCCAGGTGGGGTCCGCGAGCGGCAGGTCCCCGGCGCCGCCGGCCAGGGCGAGAGCGAAGTTTGCCGCTCCGCGTCCAGCCTGTTCTCTCGCTCCCGCAGCTCCGCAGCTGTCGCCTGTCCTCGCCTTCCTGCCGCAGCCGCCCCGCCATGGACTCCCCGGTCCAGATATTCCGCGGGGAGCCAGGCCCCACCTGCGCCCCGAGCGCCTGCCTGTCCCCCAACAGCAGCGCCTGGTTTCCCGGCTGGGCCGAGCCCGACAGCAACGGCAGCGCCGGCTCTGGGGACGCGCAGCTGGAGTCCGCGCACATGTCCCCGGCCATCCCGGTCATCATCACGGCGGTCTACTCCGTGGTGTTCGTCGTGGGCTTGGTGGGCAACTCGCTGGTCATGTTCGTGATCATCCGGTGAGCGCGGGGGGCGGGTGGTCGGCGCAGCGCGGGGGGCTGGGCGGGGCGGGGCAGGGAGTGAGGGTGGGGAAGGGCAGCCAGGCGGTGGGGACTCTGCTCCGTGAAGGGTCCTGGAAACGCTACCGGGTGGCCTCCTGCAAGAGGGGAAGGATTTCCTGCGGGAGTTTTTGGTGGTGGACTGAGAGGTTCACACAGGGAGCATCCGTGGCCAGGGGCGTCTGGAAGATTTCAGAGCGACCTCCCCACCTCACCCTAGGGCCCAGTGTTCCTGCTGAAAACTCCTCACACTGGTGTTTTGACTTATAAAACAAAAGTTGATATATGATCTAGCGTTGCTAACATGCATATATGAGCCTTTCTAGTACCAAATGTCATCTCATTTGTTAGGAATATCAGGAAGTAACATTTATTCTCTAAAGGAACTGCTTTGCTAGTTTTGTGTTTGTTTTCCACCATGACAAATTGAAGGTTTTATTTTACAGTGTGTGTGTGTGTGTGTGTGTGTGTGTGTGTAATTTTCATGAGAAATTGGTTTTATTTTATGGTGTTTGTGTTTGTGTGTGTGTGTGTGTGTGTGTGTGTGTGTGTGTGTGAAATTTTCTTTAGGTCAACTTCTAATCATAAATATCCAAATATTCACATGCATGCTAATTTCCTGGTAAGCAATGTGATTCTGATTTCAAGAAAGAAAAACAAGAAAAGAAGAAGCCCACCTGTTCTGCACCTTCTTGAGATAGATTTGTTTCCCTTTCTGGAACGCCAGAGCCTTGTCAGCACACCTGTGAGAGGGAGCAGAAGCTTGTGTTCCACTGAGAAGGCTCTGTGGAGTAAGGGAGGGTGCAACTCCTCTGGCTAGGGACGCTGAAAGAATGAACAGCTGATCTTTCTAAAGCTTGACTTAGTTTTGAAACAGGGCCTTTATTGACTATGAACTCTAAGCCATATCATGAACAGTAGCATGAATCTTGTTCGTGGAAAATTATCATAATAAAAATACCTCTTTACCTTTTTTTTTTTTTTGCTTGAGAATGTCAGGCCTTTTATTCCTATGTATGCTCTGACATTAAAAACCATCATTTAAGTCTCCAAATACATAGTATAAAGCTCATAAACTAGTGTTTGTAGCTTGGCACCCTCGGTTTCCGTAATCGCCTATTGCATTTCGCAGGAATTCGATCAGTGACGAGTAAAGGTTATAGAAGGAGGGAATATTTTAAAAGTAAATTGTTTGTCTAAGTCATTAGTAATCTCAGGGCTGGTCTCTACTAAAGAGAAAGACAAAATGGAAGACAACTGCATGCTAAATTTTATTTATTTATTTATTTATTTATTGAGACGGAGTTTCGCTCTTGTTACCCAGGCTGGAGTGCAATGGCGCGATCTCGGCTCACCGCAACCTCCGCCTCCTGGGTTCAGGCAATTCTCCTGCCTCAGCCTCCTGAGTACCTGGGATTACAGGCACCTGCCACCATGTCCAGCTAATTTTTTTTTTGTATTTTTAGTAGATACGGGGTTTCACCTTGTTGATAAGGATGGTCTCGATCTCTTGCGCTCGTGATCCACCCACCTTGACCTCACAAAGGGCTAGGATTACAGGCTTGAGCCAGTAAATTTTAATTAAAATGTTTAGGAGATTTTTGATACTGAAGCCATTTTTTTGGTGGTGGAGTAATAGGAACATTGTAAGAAGAAAGGGCTAAGAAAAAAAATTAGCTCTGTTTCTATTCATATCACATTTAGGTGCTCAAGTAAAATAGATGCATATTATTGTTATTTGAATGAGCACCTGAAGTCTCCGGTTTGAAAAGAGCTTTGTAGTTGCTCTACAACCTTGTTCAGACTAGGATTAAAACCAGCGAAGAATCCTAAAATAGCATTTCGATGTTATGTGCAAATATAACTCTGTGGGGAACATTTGACATGTAGGAAGGAAAAAAAATTCCTGTAGATTAGCTAGGACTTTTAATGGATAGATTTCCCAAAGATATCCAGCACTGAAATGTGTTGTAAGGGGATAAGTTTAGCTAAAAATATAAAAGGATTTGGATGGTTCATATAACATGATTCTCTTACCCCATTCTCAATACTTATAGGCTGCCATCCTGGAGTGCCCACCTACTGAAACCTAGCTAGTTCACCTATGGCTAAAGCACATACGTTTAAAGGTCTTCACCGTAAAAGGTTAATGTCTAGTGAACCTAGTTCACTTAAGTCTATAGCTAAGAGGGAAAGGGAGGACTTAGTATTGTTTCATAATGATAGATGGTTTGAGGATTGAAGATGAATTGAGGTACTTGGGTTTATTTGTCTCAGGAAAGGAAGAGACTGAAGAATGGAAAGAGGGTGACTGAAGTGGTTTGCGTGGGGATCATCGGGACTGACTGCAGAACCAGGGTGTGGAGACCCTGCAGCCCTGTACCTGAAGGGGCTGAGCAGCTGTGCTTGAAAGACGGAGGATCCTATTTTAAAACATTTTACATGGGAAAGGCTCCTAGCATAGGTCAGTCTTAGAGAAAATCATTGCAGAAATGGAACTTAGATGCTCAGAGAGTGGGCAGGTGCGGATCTAGACTGGTTAGCTCAGACCTGGGGAGAAAGAGCTGTGGAAAAAGATTTGGCTACGTTTAGGCTTGCCTTACAAATAGTTTTTCCCACCTCTGCCCCTCAAATGCTGTCTCATATCTTCTGATTTAAAGCTTCTTCAAGAGTTCTCATCATTTAGTGTGTACCAACTGCCATAATCCCTTGGTAATTAGGGTACATTCACTTTCACTGTGGAGAGCTTAAAATGTAAGTACTTCACTCTCCCAACTCACCAGGCTTTGGGGTTTGTGGTTGTTGGGTGTGGAAAGATACGGATGCGACCCACAGGATTCTTTTTATTTTTTTTATGATGGAGTCTGGCTCTGTTGTCCAGGCTGGAGTACAGTGGTGTGATCTTGGCTCACTGCAACTCTGCCCTCTAGGCTCAGGCGATTCTCTCACCTCAGCCTCCCAAGTATCTGGGATTACAGGCATGAGCCACCATGCCCAGCTACTTTTTGTATTTTTGGTAGAGACGGAGTTTCACCATGTTGGCCAGGCTGGTCTCAAACTCCTGACTTCAAGTGATCCACCCACCTTGGCCTCCCAAAGTTCTGGGATTACAGGTGTGAGCCACTACGCCCAGCCACCCTCAGGATTCTAATCCTGTGGTATCCTGACTTCCTCCTGTGCAAGATTCCCCTGTGCAGTCTTCATTTTTCATTAATTAATGAACACCATGGCACCACAGCCCTCTGCCCTCCAGAGGCAGCCCTACATCTGACATTGTAAATATCCATTCTCCTGCTCTTACCACAACTTCATACATGTTCGACTCCCTTACAGAAGGTGACTAACATTTAATGAACACTTAATATGTGTCAAGCACGTAAAGCTACCTTCTACATGTGAACTATTTAATCTTCACAACTCTAGGTATATCATTACCATACCCACTTAACCAAGGAGGAAACTAAAGCACAGAAAGGTGAAATAAACTAAGGTCACACGTGGGTAACTCATGCGGCCAGAATGATCTCAGCAGCCCGACCATAGATCCTGTGCTTTTCGGTTCCCATTTCCCACCGTACCACTTCTGCAAACGTTTGGATTCTTTCTTCCCAGGACATTCTTCATTTTCTCCCAGACTATCTCTTTTTCTCTTCGCCATCCCAGACTCTATGAGCTATCACTAAAACCTCTGTCTCGACAACACACTAAAGTGTCCTGCCTTCTTGTGTTTCTGCCAGTGTCTTCCACCAAAGCCTTAACCCTCGATCAAGCCAGTGACCCACCTTCCTTATTCCTATATGCAGCTGGTTGGATGCTATTGGATAAAATCAATTTTATCTTTGTCAAGGCAAAGTCACTGCCTTCAAGTATATCTGACCCTAATTCTGCCTAGAAGTTTTTATGTCCCTCTTCT
Organism: Leontopithecus rosalia; assembly: GCA_028533165.1. Classification (NCBI taxonomy): domain Eukaryota; kingdom Metazoa; phylum Chordata; class Mammalia; order Primates; family Cebidae; genus Leontopithecus; species Leontopithecus rosalia. Next base: position 606,248 of record CM052663.1, read on the forward strand.
ATTTTCCTGAAAAAGCCAATTCTTTCATTTCCCATTTTTAAAAAATGAATTCAAATCTGCACTGTTTCCCAACCCTCCACCTGATCATAAGATCTTCACGTCATATTCTTTACTTTTATCATTTATCTTCATGAGTGGGTTTACCCAGTAGTTCACAAGACCATGGAGTCAGCCCCCAGGAACACCGCTTCTCTACACGCCCATGTTGGCAGCCATCCTCCCTGCATTCTGTGTTACTTCATGGGAAGATTTTCCTTCCTTCTATCCAAGTCTAATTCTTGCTCCTGGGTTGTGAAGCTCATTGCCTTCTGAGGTCTCCTTTCTACTGGTCCGGAATCTCTCCCTCTTCACCTGCTCTTCAGCACATGAACATACCCAAGCATCTGCCATCTTACCAATGATCGAAAACCCATGTCCAGCCACCCTCCATTTCCTCAGTTTCCTTGGCTAACACCCTTTCACCCTCCTGCCTGTCATGGGTAGGCAAGCTTCTTGGAGTAATTCCTCCTCTTCATTTCCTTGTCTTCCACCTGATCCTCTGCCCCGAGCACCTGGGCTCCCCTCCAATGGTCCTGCAAAGCCCTGGTGTGTGTTTCAGATGCTCGTTTTAGGCCACTTGCACTTGGCTTCTGTGTAGGGTCTGGCATGCATGGCCAACTCACTTTCTCAAATAGCACCCTCTCCTCGGCTTCCCTGCACCCTCTGGCCTTCTCCTGGGTCCCCTGCACAGATTCCTCTTCCTGTGACCTTCCTAAATGCTCATCTTCTCCAGAGCCTTCTCAGATCACTCTGCCCTCACTTTGCACATTCTCTATTAGTCAAGGGTCAGCCAAAGAAGCAGGACCAGTAGGGGATGCCTATGTTAAGAAATGTCTCACAGAAACCTGGCATAGGTGACTGTGGGACTGGCTAGGACAGGAAGTCAGGAGGGACAGGCCGCTGTCACCAGGCAGAATTTCCTCTTCCTCAGGGAGCTTTGCCTGTGCTTTTAAGGTTTCCACTGATTGGATCAGCGCCATTCCAGATCATCTAGGATGATCTCCCTTGCTTAAAGTCAACTGATGATGGACTCGAATCACACCTACCAAACACCTTCGCAGCAGCACCGAAATGAGTGTTTGAAGACCTGGACACTGTAGCCTGGTCAAGGTGACTCGTGAAACTGACCATGTCACTCCCTTTCAATGGTTCCTTCTATTCTTGTGGCCATAACTGCCAGGTACATCCTGACAAATCCAAAATCTAAGTATCTCTTTCTCTTTCCCGGTAATCCATTCCTATCTGAAGACTCAGCTGGCCTCCTTCCTTCTCCATGGCTCAGTGTGATGATCTCCCTGGCACCTCATTCATTTGCTGAGGCTTCCATAAGCACCACAGACTGGGTGGGTTAAGCAACCCCCGTTTTTTATTTTCTCATAGTTCTGGAGGCCAGAAGCCTAAGATCAGTGTGTCTTCAGGGCTTTTCCTGAGGCCTGAAGCCTCTCCCCTCAGCCTGTAGGCCTTCGAGTGTGTCTGAAGGCCTCTCTCCTTGGTCTATAGATGCTGCCTTCCTTCCCCCTGCACGTTCCCGTAGTCTTTCCCCTGCACATCTGTGTCCTAATTTCTTCTTATGAGGACACCAGTCATATCAGATTGGGGCCCACCCATATGGCCTCATTTACCTTAATTACCTCTTTAAAGGTCCTGCCTGCAAAGGCAGTCAGCCCTCATTCCATGTCTGTGAATTCTGCATCCATGGATTCAACCAACCATGGCTGAAAAATGTTGGTTTTTTAAATTGCATCTGTGCTGAAGATGTACAGACTGTCTTTCTGGTTATTATTCCCTAAACAATACAGTATAACAACTATTTACATAACATTTACGTTGTAGTAGTTATTATAAGTAATCTTCAGATGACTTAGAGTGTAGGGGTAAGTTATATGCAAACACTCCCTTATTTTATATCAGGGACTGGAGCATCTGTGGATTTTGGATCCAACGGGGGTCCCAGAACCGATCCCCCAAGGATACCAGGTAGGACTGTACAGTCACATTCTAAGGTTCTAGGGCTCAGAACTTGAGCACAGGACTTCTGGGAGGATGCAGTTCAGCTCAGAACACTGCCCGTCCTCTTTCTGTTGTCCTCAAGAGGACATTCTGTTAAGCTTCAGTTTTCACAATAATTATGTATATGTCCTTCTTGTTTAATTTAAAGAAAAGCTTTACTCTTGGAAATGTATATTTTTAATAAATTAATTATAAGGATAAACAAAGAAAATTTATTAAGAAAAAAACTATCAGAGTTCAGACCTGTAGGGTTCAGTCGCTCATGAACCTGGCTCTGGAGACCTTTGCTTCCCTACAGCTCAGCCTCTGCTGTATTGAAACCTCCCCGAAGGGAGAACTTTGTAAGGCGCGTAGAAGAAAACATGACTGCAAACTTGCTATGGAAATGGTTACATTTCCCAATCTCAAATTTCTGCGCCAAAGGGAGCCAACTCACCCAAGCTGGCCAGGCATGGAGCCTGGTCCTTGTAAAAGTGCTCATCTTCTTGCCTGTAAATAGCAGGACAGAGCGTTTCTTCCCCAGTCCACTGAGCAGAAGGTCCAGGCTTCCTCTGCTGGGATCACCTTACGTCATGTGCCGTTTACTGACTCCTTCAAGGCCCCTCTGGGCCCGTCTGGGACTCATGGTGGCACTTGTCTCAGTGTCACCAAAACTGTCTGGCTGTCTTGGAACTGGAGCGGTGTGGGACGGAATGGGTGACAGAGTATCTGGCACAGTGCCTGCCTCTTCTCTCCTGGGTTTCTTCTTCTCCCTCCTTAGAAGTAGCTGTTGTAGTCACTGTTGTGTGTACATACATGTTCCACATTCTCACAAGTGTCAACATAGCTTACCTGACATCATATCACCTAATTATATGTACAGAGGCATTAAAAAAGTAGAGGTACAATATGGAACCTGTATAACTCACCATTTGCTCCTCCCTGCAGGACAGTCTTATTTCAGTCTTTGGTTAATACAGGATGTTCTAATATTCCTTGAAACCTGTCTTTAATTTCTTGATCCTGTCTTCGAATATTTTCCTTAATACAAATGCAGCAAAATAACTTCAGAAATTATTTTCAAGAGACTTTTTCATTTCTCAAAGTAATTTGTATACCTTTGACAACCTTTTGGAAGACAGAATTGCAACTGCTCTTATATGAATTAGCCAAATTACTTTCTCTCTGTGTGATGTGTGATTGCAGGGATCCAAAGCCTCGTGGAACTGTTTGCAGGGGTCAGAGAAGATACAACCTCAGAGGTGGGGGGGAGGGGAGAGAGAGGAGAGACAGAGAGAGAGAGAGAGAGAGAGAGAGAGAGAGAGAGAGGGGAGAGTGAGAAAGAGAGAGAGAGAGGGAGAGAGAGAGGGAGAGAGAGAGAGAGAAAGAGGGAGGGAGAGAGAGAGAGAGAGAGGGAGGGAGAGAGAGGGAGAAAGAGGGAGAGCACGAGAAACCAATCTGGTGATCATGTATAGATCTCCTAAACTTTACTAGAATCCAAGCAAAACTGTAGCCTTCAAAATCATTTCTTGATTGTGTTTACATGTTTTCTGACGCCTGCCTCAGAGTCAGTTTCAGCAGGAACTCGCTTCTCACTGGTACAGAACAGCTCTTCTCCGTGATTCGTTCTGCTGCATCTCTTCAGCAGCAGTGTCTCCACGTGGCTGTGCCCTTAGCACCACCCTTCACTCCTGTTTAATGTGGATGCACTTAATTGTCGCAGCTGCAGGAGTCTCTGTGCTCAGCTAAAAGCCTCACACTGTGTGGCTGCAGGACAGTCGCCTGTTGATTTTTCCTGGTGCTGCAGAGATTTCCTCCTTCTGAGTTTGGCGTCTTGGGCATCTTTGGACTCTAAGGGCAGCTCCAGTGCTGTAAGAAGCCACCAGCTTCCTGTGGGTCCATGGCATTTGATTACACTCATGTTTTCACCAAACAGCATCTGTTCAGGTGCATTCTGTGGACCTGCAGGTATTTGCTGGATTAAAGGAACTGATTTAGAAAATCACCAGGCTTGTTTTGTTTTGTTTCCTTTTTCCTTGTCATTATATTGGATCTGAAGTTTGAATTCCCACTGTCTCACTAGTTTGTGGTTTCAGGCAAGTCACCTACTCCCTTTTAACACAGTTTCCCCAACCCCCAAAAATGAGCCTATGGAAAACTCCACAAGGTACCTGACATTGTTTTGTCTATTGAGGGGCAGGATTTAATGTATGTAATATATTTATTACAGTATTTCCAGCTGGGCTATGCCCTGTTTCTCATGCTAAATGTTCTCAGAATGCTTTTCAATCTTGAACTATGGCAGAATTTATTTCTCTGATAAAATTTCTCTGATTTTAAAAGAAACCTTGGAATAAGACAAGCCTGGGTTCCTTTACTTATTACATATAGATTCTAAGAACTGAAAAACACTGTGAGTATTTCTAAGATGTTTTCTGAAACATTTTCTCTTCGGAAAGAAGCAGGGCAATGGTATATTATGGGATTGTAACATGGCTTATTAAGTCTGTGGTAGGTAATGAATAATAACAGTAGCAGCAGCAGCAGCAGCAGCCATGTGACAATGAAGGCTGCATTCACTAAGCAATTATCAAGTACCACTCTGCTGCTAAGTAATTTTATGCATGTCTCGTTAAATTATTGACAACTTTATCAGATAATATGAAATTCACCAAACAGTATCTGTCACATAGTGTCATCAATAAATGTTAAAGTGATTTTTTTTCCTTCTGGTGTTCAGGGTCCTCTGTGGCCTGACACTACTGTTTCTATCCCAGGCAGTCACCTGAAACTCCTCAGCAGGATCCCTGAACCAGGAAATCCATTTCCTCATTGACCTCTGAATGAGACACTAGCCAGAAAGCTTCTCTCTCAGTCCAAATCTTTCACAAAGCTCAAGATCCTGCTATGTTTTCTCTTCAAAACATGTCCTGACTTCCTCACTACACAGCAATCGTTCCCTTCCATGCATTCCTATAGTTCATATTATAATCTGGTCTCAGTTTAAAAGAGTCCTCAGAGTGAGGGTCTGTGTATTGAGTTTTTCAGTCATCCTCAAAGTCTAGTATATTGCTGCTTATGGGGTAGGGACTTAAAAACCTGCTGAAAGAAATCAAAGGTCGCAGATAGGGGAGAGTGCATGCACATAACTGGAGAGGGCGGAGAGGACGCGTGCGTTACCACGGGGAACAGGTGCAAGGGAAGACCCAGAATGACTGAAATCAATGCAACTGAAAGTGTATTGGTTTTTAAGGTATATGATAATCCATCATCAAGATTAAAGGTTTATTACACTATTGTCCTGAAGGTGAAAAGGAGTCCCTGATTAAAGAAGCATCGCTGAAATTTAAAAAACAAAACCCAAACCTAGGCAATGCGCCCCAACAGCAAAGCACGCTAATAATTCAATAATTACTTCTTTACCTCCCACATATTGTTGGAGTCCAGCCGTGCGTGGGAAGGACAGGAAGTCCTGAGAGTGCTATGTTGCAAGGTCCGCTCCCCCATCTCGAGTGCCTCCTTTCTAGCGTGGCGAGTGTCACATCCTCCCGAAACCCTGCCTGGTGACACTGGTTCCTGACATCTCAGCAGATAACTTTGTTCCCCTTACCATCACACAAGCTCCAGTGGCTGCCAACTTTGAAGCCACCCCTCGTTTCTCTGTAAAGAGGAGTACAGTAGGACGGTCTTGGGTCAAGGTGTCATTGGGGAGCATTTCTAAGTCTCTGGAACACCCTCCACCCTATTGCCTGGCCACCAGAGCCCTCCTGCTGCTCAGGGAACTTAACTAAGTTCCCTAGTTAAGCCCTCTCACTTCCCATTCCATGCAGGGTACTGTTGTTTACAGGTCTGTTACGTTGTAGGCTTAGCGAGGAGAGCCCACGGACTTTGCTCTTTTCAGACCATATGCTCTCAGTGTGTACGCTCAAAAGTGCAGCCGTGAGCTGCGGGCCCACCTCCAGCTCCTCCACATAAGCCAGAACTTCCCACCCAGATGGTGCCATTTTGCTTAAAATGCTTGTGAATTTTCGTAAAGCAGTGTGGGTGAAATGAAAAGTAATTTCATATCATAGCATAATGAGAAAGCTTGCTTGTTTTTTTAGTGGTGGACATACAATGAATGAAAAGTCTGGCTAATTCTGTTGCGGTTAGATACAAACAATACCCCAGGGCTCAACCAGGCTGCCTCTGAGCGTCACCGCCTTGCTTTATGTTCCCGTTCACAGAGTAGTCCAGTGTAGTGCGCAGAAGACTATCTATAAATATTCATTGAATTCATAGTCTATTCATTACCTTTAATTTTACTCAGGAGTTCTCCCTTTATAGTGTTACAGGCTTATAAGCATGTGTCTTCCAGAACCCTGGAAGACGGGCCCTGCCTTGTCACCCCTTCCAGATCCTCCCATGGAGGTCCTGCCTCTGCTAACAGCAAACAAATCCCTGAACCTACCTGAGCCTAACCTGCTTCAGCTATATGGGGGAAAAGACCTAAGTCTGCCGGGTAAACTACAAGGGCAGCAGTTTTGAAAAGCAAGTAAGACACATGCAAGTCAAAACACTGGACTTTGCAAATCACAGAGTGCTGGGGAGATGTAAGAATGCACGAACTGGGATCAAACTCCTGGGTTTAAATTTCTACTGTGCCTTTTATAGTCATAGCACTTTGAGAATTTTAAAGAAAATCCTGTGATTCTTAGTCACTTCATCTGTAGAATAGGGATACCAAGACCTACCACGTGGAGTGACTGTGAGGACGACGTGAGACAGAGCATGGGGAGCACACAGCAGAGGGCCTCGCGGGCGCTTCGGAAAGGTGGTCAGTGTGGTTACCGCCCACATTCTTCTCTCTCAGATCTGGCGGCGGGGTTTCAATTCTTTACATGTTCGAGTCCTATGCCGTTTCATAAATCTATTGGCTTTAATAAATATTCTGAGGAACTAAAATCAAGCTATCACTCTACATTGTGAGTACTTAAAGATGCACATTATATTGTATGGTAATTTATGCATCATTCCATGTATTTTCTTCCTGTCAGGTCCCAGGGCTCATTTTTATTGTCACCTTTTATATTTAAGCTGAATTGGGTAAATATGACCACGGATGCTACGTACAAACTACATTCCTTTCTGCTTCCTGTGGTAACTGCTGACTTTCACCCACATAAGAAGGGAGGTAGGAGTTGGGGAAGATGACATAAATTAAACATGCTCTCTGAGTCAGGTGCATTCGTTAATAACCCTGGAATTCTATGAGATAAATATTACATTTTCCATTTTATAATTGGGGAAACTGAGGCTCGGGGTGGTTAGTGATGGTCTAAAGTATACTGTTAGTTTGAAAAATAAGGACTACAACCCAGGTCTGCCTAAGTTTATGGCAAAAAGAATACAGTCTGACTTCATAAAGAAAGAGGGGACTGTCAGGGTCACAAAATACAAGAGGAGGAGTCAGAGATTCCTGCTGGAATCCTTGCTAGTATCTGGGATTTTGGGGTGGGGAGAGATGACAGAGTAGAAGGTAGGTGTGTAAGATGCGTTTTTTTTCAAAGGTAAAACCATAGTGTCAAGAAAATATCTGAATAGAATTTCAGTCTTTCTCATTGGAAACATGTGGCTCTGTCTCAGTAACTGCCATTGCTTGGCTACCTCTGCTTTTGTAAAGCCTGTGCCATGAGAACTTCGCCATCCATGTTTAGTCCCTTTCTAAAACTTATGGTGGGTCATGTAATAATGCCTGAATAAAAAGTGTAAAGCCAACCGCATTTTAAAATAGACTCGCTTTCCAGATGAAATCACTCTTCAGTTAGCAGACCATATAAATGGAAACCAACAGTACTAAGTCTGGTCCCCATCTTCACCATGCCCTCCCAGCTGTCCCCAAACACAGCCACTTCCTAGTGAGAAGAGATGGGAGGTGGAAAAGGCAGTAGATGCTGAGGGTGGAGTGTGATCCTGCGTGTCAGGCCGTCTACTGTGCTTGTCGCATTAACTGTGAGTTAGGTTTTAGGATTCCTGTTTAGCAGGAACCAAAACTCAGATAAGTCATTCACTGAGTTCAGACTCAGGACTGTCTGAGTTCGCCTGAGACCACACTGCCTCCAAGAGGAGCCAGGGCTGTTCTGTTCTATCGCAGAACGTTCAAAGTTGTTTCTCATGTGGAAATTCATGTATCAAATGGGGCACATGCGAATTGTGACAAGGACTTCAAATCTGAGGCTGCAGAAGATAATCGACCTGTGGATTTTCCCAACACACTTCAGACTTGGCCTTTGGAAACCTGATGGTAGGGTGTGGAACTTTTACTCAGTGCTCTATGAATATTCGAGGAAGCACTCTGTAAACAAAACAACCCTCTTAATTCAGTCTTAGTCGAAAATCAAGTTGTCCTAAACATCACGTTATAATATAAAGAAAGCTCAGGCATCAAAACAATCATTCTGACCTTCCTTGAAAATTGCTCTTCTGTCTGTCGGGAGATGAGACATATTATGTGCTTAGAAAATCTCTCGAGGGGTAAAGAAGGCAGAATTATTTCTCTCCTGCGGTACCATGCTATGCTTAGAGCTATGACATGTGTAAGAGCAGAATTCAGCCTGCTTTCTTTATGTAATATACCCAAAATGACAAATCAATGGTGCACTGGAGAACAAACACCAGCAAGCGTCATTGTGGTTTACTCATTGCAACTGAACATATATCAAAATTGAAAACCATTTTGTATTTTCAAAAGACATCACAGTTCTCAAAATAACCCCGAGGAAAAACAGGGTTTTAAACAAGTCAAAGAAAAAGAATATAGTGTTTGAAAATGCTTAGGGCCAAGCAACTCTGGGCAGGACTAAGATGAATTGTCAGCCGCGAAATAAAGACCTATTTATGTGCAGAGCTCGGTCTATGTGTCTATCCCTCTCTCTCTGCTATATTCCTTGTTTCCTCATTCAAATTTTTTAAAGAAAGCACTAGAATAAACACTTGATGAAGCTGGAGATCTTTGTCTATTTTCCTATCACCCCCAATGTCTGGAACAGTCCATTAAATGTTAGACCCTCAATGAATATGAGAATAATTGAACAAAGAAGCAAAATCAGTCACCCAAACGCTATCGCAAACATATTCGCCTCATGGATTTGACTTGAAAATGGAGGGAAAGGCCATTGTTTCTTTTCTTTTAGGTACACAAAGATGAAGACAGCAACCAACATTTACATATTTAACCTGGCCCTGGCAGATGCTTTAGTGACCACAACCATGCCCTTCCAGAGCACGGTGTACTTGATGAATTCCTGGCCTTTTGGGGATGTGCTGTGCAAGATAGTCATTTCCATCGACTACTACAACATGTTCACCAGCATCTTCACCTTGACCATGATGAGCGTGGACCGCTACATTGCCGTGTGCCACCCCGTGAAGGCTCTGGACTTCCGCACGCCCCTGAAGGCAAAGATCATCAATATCTGCATCTGGCTGCTGTCGTCATCCGTCGGCATCTCCGCGATAGTCCTCGGAGGCACCAAGGTCAGGGAAGGTAAGAGCGGTCATCTTCATTCCATTCAGGAAAACGTAGCTTCAAGTTATATAGACTTTTCATTTGGAAATGTATCCACTCATGTAGCCACACATGTCTGTGGAAATCAGTGCCAAAAGGCCATAGAAATAGTGCCTGGATTCACAAAAGATGAGAGAAATAGAACCATTTTCTGTCCCTTTCCACCTCTACACAGGGAATGCAAGAATGACATTGCCAGGAAAGAGATGCCCGACCTGTCTCCCATTCTGGAAGTGCTTAGTAGCATGGGGAGGGGTGAGGATGAGGTGAGAAACGTCAGGCACGTGGAATTTTAAAGCACAACCTGACAATTCCAGGACACACCTTCTCACTCTTATTTTCTGGCAAGGGACATAAATTACTGGTGACAAATGCTGGTTCTTTCCTCTTTTCTTCCTAAAGGATAACCTCCATGTCACTATCTTAACAGCTTTGGCTGTAGGCCATTCAAAATCAAGTTAAGAGAGGAATAGTAGTCACAGATGAGCAGAACCGTTTGATTTTGGACAGATCAGGCTTTGTCCCATACAAACCGGCCAACTGATGTTTTTCCTGTATTTCTAGGATAGCAGTCCTCACTCTGGCCTGCACGTTGGAATCACCTGGGTACTTTAGGAAACACTGCTGCCTGTATCCCACACCCAAAGGGTCTGGTTTAATTTACCTGGGGTACAGCCTGGGTATCAAGATTTTTGAGCTCTCCCCACATACCTCTGACCTGCAGCCCAGGTGAGAGGTACTGCTCTAGGAGTTTTGTTTTACTAGAAAAAAGTAAAGCTATGGAGAGCATCTTTGTTCCTCGTAGAAATTCATGATGGCGAGGCCAGCAGAGCAGTCACTCTGGCCCTTACTCATGCCGTGTAATGCTCCAGCAGGTATCTAAATGCTCCAGTTTATTAGGGAGGCCCATAAAACCTGTGAGAGCAGATAACCGACTACATATAGTGAGGACTTTCCAGGTCATAGTGAAAGGGCGAGGCACTAAAATCGTAGCTGGTCTTGCATGTACACAGTTGGTTTGTTTTTAGACTTAATCTGTTTAGGTCTCAGTTTATAGTTTTAGGTTCATGGCAACACTGAGCAGAAAGCACAGAGAGGCACCATTTACCCCTGCCCCCACTCAGGCACGTCCTCCTCCATGACCAACATCCCCACAGACTGGCCCATTTATCACAGCTGCTGAAGCCACACTGACACGTCATTATCACCCAGAGCCTGCAGTTTACGGGAGGGCTCACTCTGTGGGTTGTGCCTCCTGTGGGTTTGGGCAAATGTATAATGACACGTATTGATTGTTTTTTCATGAAGCTGGTTTTTTCCCTCTGAAACTACAAAATGAATTTCTAGGCTAGTCACAGCAGGTGTCAAGCTATACCACTAGGTAACTTTTAAGAAATGCCCAACTTCCTTTATCATATTTGCATTTTAAAGTGTGATTAATCACACACAGAATTTTGTTTCTTCATGCCTACAGCAAATGGAAATAAAGTACAAAAACTCGTCTGAGGCAAAGCTTTCACTTTACATAAAATGTTGACTCTAATATTTTCCATACTGCAGTATATGTGTATGTATTATTTGATAATTCATAGTCTGCTCTTACTGTAATTATAATAACTTAGAATTATTAGAATCATCATAAGCAGAAACAGTTATTCTTAACAAAATGAATGTACGCAAGAGACGCTTTAGTTTAGCTATTAGAACTAACTCTATAATGAAGACAACCTGAGATGTTGGAACATGAACCAGCAGAATCCGCAACCCTCGGATATTAGTATGTAAGGAAACAAAAGTCTGCTTTTTCAACTGAGGCAGTTGTATGGATACTTCAACCTGAAAATGCCCCCTTCTTCCTGAAACAGAACATTTAATAAAAATGGCGTGCGTGGACAGGAATTTCTTTTTTTTAAATGCTTAGTTTTTATGGATTCATAATAGTTTTACATTGAGGGGGTACCAGTGGTATTTTGATACAAGCATACAATATGCAATGATCAAATTAGGGCAACTGGAATACTCCTCACCTCAAGTATTTATCATTTATTTGTGCTAGGGAATTGCAGCTTCACTCTTTTAGTTATTTTGACATATGGAATAAATTGTTGTTAACTGCAGTCACTGTCTTGTGCTACCGAAAACAATCTTTTTCCTTCGAACTGTATTTTGAGTAGCTGCTGTTGATCGTTCCACCCACTCAAACACTTATTATCTCCCACTACATGCAAGATGGTTTGGGAGGAAGCTGAGCCTCAGAGTTAAAGATCTTTCAAATTAAACCGCAGCCCTGTGTGGCTTCTGCTTAGCTTAGCTTAGCCGGCGACTTTTCCGTGGTAACTGCTGCAATTAGGACAGATTTTCCAGGGTTTGCTATTCAGGTGGTATGCATTTTTGCTCATTTATTTAACAATTTATTCTCTTTATGCACATGTTCCCAATACTACCCTGGGTGCCAGGGATTCAGTGTTGATTAAGGCAGGCTGGGTTTTCCACGAAGGCAGTTCACATTCCGGAGAGAGAAAAATGTCAGAAAGGTAACACATAATTACTGATCAGACAAGCTTCTGTCTGGGAGATTGGGTGAGTATAAAATGTAGACAAAGTATAAGTTACCGAGGAGAGGACCGTTTTAGAGACACACCTCCATCTGAATGTCTCTGAAGTGACCTTTAAGCTGAGGTCAGCCACGAGAAAGAGCTAAGCCTGAAATCAAAAGCTAAGCAGAAAAGGCCAAACCGAACCATTCTCCCCGAAAGGAAACTCTACCAGTTTCAACAAACAGGTCATAACCCAGAATTGAATATTTACATTGAACTCAGATTTTTTTCATGTATCACCCATCAAAAGTTGCTTAATAGTTACCTTATATTCTTTGACACTGGAAAGATTTAAAAATCATTTACCATAAACACTAAAGCAGAAGTCAATAGTGTTCATAGTAATATTACTTTGGACAATGACTTTTTAAAAAAATTAAAAATGTCAAATTACTCTGGAAGCATTCATTTACTACTCCAAGATTTGATCTGCTATTTCATTGATAACATGAAGGTCTCTAAGATAGTCATCTTGATTAATGGTTAAAAATGATTATATCCTTTTTATTCTTAAGTATATGTGATTAAAATTCTAGAAGGAGGGAATATTCCACTGATTGCCTTAAAACGCTTTAGAAAACATTATTAATAGAGCTGTTTTGCTATTTAAAAAATATTCGTGTGCTATTATTGAAGCAGATTTTTGTAATGTCAGAAGAAAATATTTTCATTACAGTAATCATTCTCATGGTGTTGCTTATGACCACCTTGTCTGTGAGGAAGGCCCAGGGCAAAGAGAGCTCTGCTGTGTGCTCACTGACTTCTCTGGGGCAGGGGCTGGAAATGTAGGCTGGCTGGAGTCCATGGGACCCCCACAAAAATCGTTTAGAAGGTGTCGATCCTGAGTCCCTTTTCTTCCTAGTATTAAGACTACTCTGAAGAGAACTACCCAGCAAAGAGAAGCAGAGCAAATAAGGCAATTTTCTAAGTAACCACATGCAAATATTTGTTTTATCTGAGTTACATAATAATGTTGGTAAAAATGAAAATAAATGTGCCTGATTTACTCGGAATTTCCTTGATGATGATGATGAATCTCCCCCGCCTCCTCCAAAGGCTCTACTCGTGCTTCAGTAGTGCCCTTAATCACGAGTGCTGTTGGCTCCATTAAATCACAATACCTGCGTCACATTTAAACAAATTTCAGATCAATTTTTGTTGACCTACATAATGATTTCCTGTAAACCCCTTAATGTTTTTCAAACAAGTTGGCTTTCGTTAAATTCAGTGACTACATTGAAATATCTAATAGTTTATTACAAACAGACATTAGCTTTTTTACTGCCAGAGCCTTGGGTCTGGAAGAACTGTTAATGAATGGAAATAGACATAAGTACTCATGCTATATCTCAGCTCCTTAGCTCTTCTGCAAGCCATCAGCGTCAAACCAGCTTCTGCAACTAGATGAGCAATATTGCCAGCTAATCTTAATTCTGCAGTATGGTGTATGTTACCAGTAAACAGTGACTGTCATTGTTCCATGTACAAAGATTAGGATGGTTAACAAGATGCAATAGTCATTAGTAATTTGGTAATCTACTTCGGGCAGTGTCATCTCACCATAATTGGACCATTGCAATCAAAGGCAAACACTTTGCAGCCATGGTAATAGCAATAACCGGTCTCTGTGCTGTGGTTTTTGCTGCCTTCCTCCAGATGTGGATGTCATCGAGTGCTCCTTGCAGTTCCCGGATGATGACTACTCCTGGTGGGACCTCTTCACGAAGATCTGTGTCTTTGTCTTTGCCTTCGTGATCCCCGTCCTCATCATCATTGTCTGCTACACGCTGATGATCCTGCGCCTCAAGAGCGTCCGGCTGCTTTCTGGTTCCCGAGAGAAGGATCGCAACCTGCGCAGGATCACCAGACTGGTGCTGGTGGTGGTGGCGGTCTTCATCATCTGCTGGACCCCCATTCACATCTTCATCCTGGTGGAGGCTCTGGGGAGCACCTCCCACAGCACGGCTGCTCTCTCCAGCTATTACTTCTGCATCGCCCTGGGCTACACCAACAGCAGCCTGAATCCCATCCTCTATGCCTTTCTTGATGAAAACTTCAAGCGGTGTTTCCGGGACTTCTGCTTTCCACTGAAGATGAGGATGGAGCGGCAGAGCACGAGCAGAGTCCGAAATACCGTTCAGGACCCTGCTTACCTGAGGGACGTCGACGGGATGAATAAGCCAGTATGACTAGTCGTGGAGATGTCTTCCTACAGTTCTTCCAGAAGAGAGGAGTGGAATGATCTCGGTTTAACTCAGATCACCACTGTGGTCTGACATGAAAAGACAGAATTTGAAATAAACTAGTAGAGATGTCGTGATCAGTGGAATCATCAAGGACAAAAGGCCCATGCGACACATGCACCTCTTCTCTCGGGCACAGAAGCAAGGCAGAGCCTCCGTGCCTCTGCTGAACAAGGTAACAGGCCTTTTCCTTCCAGTTTCACCCATCGGCTGTGGCCTTCCTATGCAATGTGGTTTCAAAAGCTCGGTTTGGGAAAAAAGGGAAAAGAAGCAGCATCACTTTCAGAGCTCAGTGGGCATGCAATCCAGATGTTTAAGAATGACAGCAACGACCTCCAACAGAACAAGAACTATTTCCAGGGGTCATGCCTGGCTCAGTGTATGCTGTGTGGACACGCACTGCTCGTGGCTGTGTGGTGAGAATTCCAGCTTACGTAGGGCTTGGACGCACATCTGAGGCATCTGATGTTCGCGATGTTCACTGACACCAGAATGTTATCTTGCTAATTATGAAATTATTTAAACATTCAGAAGGTTGTTTGTAACTTGGTTTAATTTCTCAAAAACTACAGATTTTTTTTCTTAGCATGCTATTCAGGTAGACAGTCCTACAATAAAGCATGTCCCATTGTCAAGAAACATAAAGTAGCTTGAATACCACTGAAAATATACATAGTTTCTTCTGTAAATAATAGTACATGTGCAAATAAGGAATGGGCTTGCTTTCCAGCCAGACGATTTCCTGAGGGCGCACTGATGATATCCCCTGAGTGGCTAAGCTGATGCTGAGACATTTTTCTGGGAGTTAGTCATGGCGTGATCTCTTTCAAACTCCCCAAACACCGTTTAGTCCTGTAAGAGTGCTCATAGCTCATGTGTTAATGAATCACAGAGGCTTTAACTTGCTCCCAGGTTGTAGCTATAGCAGAATTTCGTTTCTTTGCCACATCTCTTTATGAATATATAGTGATTCGCAGCTCCTCTCTATTCATGGAGAGGAAGGTGTTTTGCCTCTGTGGATCTCGAGGGACTATTTTGTGGCTCTCGGCGGGAAGCAGAATTGTTCCTAAATGCGTGCTGAATAAGGACATGATGTCCCTCCTGGAGCCTGGACAGATCCTGCACAGCTTCTGTGAAGGGCATCCCTGCTGAGGATAATGCCGGGAAATGCACATTTAGGCTAATTTTGCCAAAACTTCCAGATGACATATAAATTCCCTCTTTCTCCCCTGAAACTTATCATTTCAGAGGTAATGGCTTCTTTCTGTAATTTGCCTGGGAAGAAAAAAGGGATAATTTAGAAATAACACTCATCTCCAAGCCTATGTCTTATTAGGGCAGCATCCTCTGGAATTTAATAGAAAAATTGAATATATAGCCCTATGTAACGACAGCCATCATACGACTGTTGAGTTCTGTTCACCATGCGCTTTCTCGGTGGCGTACGTACCCTCACCTTTTGGAAACAAAACCTTGCATTGAAGGTCTTACACGTGGCTTCCGAATATCACCATGTTTGCCTCTACTCCAGATTATTGTGGCACCCAACACAGATGACATATGGCAGAATGGCAGTGGTTTCTCCTCATGAAAATGAAGTGCGCTTTTGAGTATTTCTTCTTTCATTGCAATTCCTAGCTGCCCTTGTATTTTTATAACTGAATGTAAATAGGAATGGCTTAAATACTGGTTTATACTAAACCCGTGGTTAAAAATCTTGGCTATGGCACGGGAAAGAGATAGTTCCAGAACAGACCCTGGTGAAGTAGGACATACAAAAACTTCTTTATGGAACAGGAAAATCTAAGAGATTTTCTTGTCAGATACCTGTCCAGGGCAAAATATAACAGAGATAGGATTGTGAGATAAAATCACAGTAGTGTGTTTTCTTCTTCTCTTTTTGAGACAGAGTCTTCTCGCTCTGTTGCCCAGGCTGGGGTGCAGTGGCTCAATCTCAGCTCACTGCAACCTCCACCTTCAGGATTCAAGTGATTCTCCCGCTCAGCCTCCTGAATAGCTGGGATTACAGGCATACGTTGCCACGCCTGGCTAATTTTTGCATTTTTAGTAGAGATGGGGTTTCACCATGTTGTGCAGGCTGGTCTCGAACTCCTGACCTCAGAAGATCCACCTACGTTGGCCTCCCAAAGTGTGGAGATTATAGGCATGAGCGGCCGTGCCTGGCCGATTTCCTTCAAATTAGCACTCCACATACTCTCACAGAATTAATTGCCATTATTGGAATCTGAATTTTTGCCTGATTTTCCTGCTTCTCCTCATACGTAAGACTGCAGCCCAAGGAGAGAAAAGTAGCTGTATGTGCCCACGAGGGTGTCAAGCTTTTTGATTCTTGTAATACTGACTCCCCCACATTGAAAAAGGAGTGAAGAAGGGAATGTCATTTGAGGGCACGGCTTTAAAGGAATGAAAAAGTGGGTAACATGGCAGGGAAAATACCACTTACACAGATGTATTTCTTTTTCAAAGTGTGTACATGCTTTTTGTGGGTGTGTCCTAATGTCCTGCTGTGAAGCAGGAACAACACTGCCATATAGTCACCATTCCAGATGATGCAGACCCTCTGGCTCTCCAATATCTCTCACCTCCTGATGCTCCTATTCTGACCTCAGTGAGAAGGGCAGTGTTTGTTGTGTCTCTGAGACCAGAACTGCATGTGTTTAACTTTGAGATCGATTCTCTCCATGAACCTTATCTTTCCATTCTGGTAAGAAGGTCTGGAAGACAGGTCCTCACAATGGGTCAGAGAAGGCACAGAGAGGTGAACCAGCCATGCAGGGGCAGCGCTGAGGAGGAAACCCCCCACTCTAACTGGGAGGAAAGCAGAACACTCTTAGTGTCTCAGAGTAGTTACCAATCAAAGAGCATCCCTCAAATGTAAGTGAAAACTCCAGGCTTAATACTAAAAAATGATTCATCATCTTGAAAAATAGTTTGGAGGCAAAAAATCAATAAAGAGTCACATAAAATCTTCAGAAAATGGTTCTATTCTGTGATAAAGTACTGAAAATAAAAGTTCTTAAACATGTATAACTATTGTCAGACAATTGATAAGTGTTTCATCTAGTCCTGAGATGAAATAAGATGCAGGGAGCACATTGGCTGTTTTTAAATTGGAGCATTGTAAAAAGAAAGGGTTTTGTGTCCTATCGATGAGATTTATTTTCTAAACAAGAGCTATTTGGATGATTTAGCATAAATATGAAAATCAAAAAGAGTATAATCCAGCTTCCCAAGGCAATTTTCTCCTCGGAAACAGAAGTATACTCATATGTTCTTTACTATAATGCATATTATTTTTGTCTTGTGCTTTAAAAGATGATAATTGTGCATTGTAGATATGATCGTGTGCCTTTGCAATAAAATCAAACTGTACCCGCTAACAATTGCAATAGTCAATTATTGTGGTAAATTGTTTATTTTATCACTTCAGTGATGCTGCAGGTTAGCAGGAACAATGGAAACTGTTTGTCTAAACTGGAAGGGTTACTCTAATTTTCCATCCATGACAATGCTGTGGGTGACTGGGGGATAGAAACAAAATATGTGGGGATCTAAACTGTGATCTTTAATTCCCAGACCCAGGAATCGCTTAGGATAATTCATCTGTTTTCACAGTAATGCTGCCAGGACCCCAGAATCAATGTGACCTACTGCCTTCCCAATGAAAATCCACTTTTTTTGACTACAAAAAACATGCAAAATTCAAAATCAAACTGTTCCATCAATAAAAGCATAAAGAAACAGCAACCCCACCTGGAAACACAAGCCGCCTTCTGCCCTGCTCCCAGTATAATCAAATCACCTCCCTGCCAAGAATGGTCTGTTTCTAAACCAAGTGATATTTTATACACAAAGAACAACTTAAAACCCAGTGTCTTGACAAAAGAAAGATTTGTGTAAATAGAAGCAAAACGTAGGCATGGGAAGTAAAAAGGGACTCATTTTGCTCATTGGGAAGAACACACTACTAAGTCCTAGTCTCATGTCTAAATGGAGCAAATGTCTTATTACTGTTTATCTTCCGTAAGTCAATTTCATAAGCGACTGGAGTGCAAGCGTGGCACGGGCCTCCGCTTCCATTTTTAGTGGATTCTTTGATTCGTTAATGAGCTACGGGCAAAAATAAGTTAGAAAAATTCTAAGGAAATAAGACAGCAAATAGTTTTTCATCTAAATCAAGATCCTTTCCTTGAGTTGGTTGTTGTGTATTTGGGTATATAAATTCTGAATATGGAATATAATTAGAAACTTATTTTCTAAAGAAAAATTTAATATATCTTGGGAGAAAACTCAATATACAGCAAGTTTGCTTCTGAATCAAGATCGTTTCCTTGGGCTGGTTGTTGCGTATTTGGGTATATAAATTCTGAGTGTGAACCATCATTAGAAACTTACTTTCTAAAGAAAATTTTAATGTATCTTGGGAGAAATGTTTTGGAAGGAAACTCAATATACAGCAAGTTTTAGGCATTATAATATCTTCTG
>CM052663.1:633134-657487 GCA_028533165.1 Leontopithecus rosalia
ACGTAGTAATCGCCAAACTTAATTTTAGTAGTGGGACATTTAATAAGGTATCTTACCAGTATTTACCCATACCCACTGAATGTTTGGTTTATGGAATACCTTAATGGGATTGAGATTGTCGTTGGTGCTTAATGGCTTTTACTGAAAAACCCAAGCCCCTGTTGGACATTGGTCCATTGTAGGAATCTCAACTTTCTTGATTACGCCATCGGGAAATACTTTCTTTATCCTTAGTGTACCTGTGGTACTTTTCTGTTTCATTATCACAATATTTGTCTTAAATTACATTTTTCTAGAAAACATTTGGAAACATGTTCCAATTGCCTTCCCATTAGCTACCTCCATGCAAGCACAAGCCCTCAAAGCCAGCTTCAGGGTCTTACACATAATTTTTATTCCTCAGGCCCCGCACAGTGCCTTGTATATTTCAGAGTCAGTTAAATATTCAGAATAGAGGTCTAAATGTTTTAGTTTTCTATATACAATCTAAAGAGTCCTTAACAATACAGAGTGATCTTTCCTTCAAAGAATAATGAGCAGTGGATCAGAAACCTGGAGCTTAGGCTCTGCTCTTTTTTTTTGAAATGGAATTTCACTGTGTGTTGCCCAGGCTGGAGTGCAATGGCACGATCGTGGCTCACTGCAACCTCTGCCTCCCAGGTTCAAGCGATTCTCCTGCCTCAGCCTCCCAAGTACCTGGGGTTACAGCCACGCCCCACCATGCCCGTCTAATTTTGTTTTTTAGTAGAGACAGGCTTTCTCCATGTTGGTCAGGCTGGTCTCCAACTCCTGTCCTCAGGTGATCCGCCCACCTTGGTCTCCCAAAGTGCTGGGATTACAGGCTTGAGCCACCGCACCCAGTGGTTCTGCTCTTAACTAGCTGTGTGTCTTAGTCTTTAACTTCCACAGCTCTTAATTTTCCTCCATAAAACAAGCAGGTGTAAACAACAGTCATAAACACTGTGTTCTACAAGCAAACCCAATTTTTACCTGTGCCTTCTTCCTCTCAGATTTACTGTGGCCAAACTGGGGACAGATACACGTAGTTAGGGCTTCTTTCCTGGAGGCATTAGTCCTGTGATAACAGGTATTTTTGTCCCTCCAAAGCTTAGTTGAATGGCATTTCAGGAAATGGTGTTACAGCTCTGATTGGGAGAGCTGGTTGCTGTCCTGATGGGCACCTCTGAATGCTTTCCTGAAATGAAAAAAAAAAGTTTCCTGACTCACTTTTTGTAAAGCTTGTATATCACACTCCTGGTAAATCAAGGCTGTGCTGAATTTGTGATCATTGTTCGTTTGAAAATTGATTGTGAGAAACTAAAGTACATACATTGGGCTGAATTATATTCCCCTCTCTACCCACGAAAAATGCATATGCTGAAGCACTAAGCCCCAGCACCCCAGAATTGGTCTTATTTGGAAATAGAGCCTTTACAGAAATGATTAAGTTAAAATGAATCTGTTAGTGTGAGTCCTAATTCAGTAGGACCAGTGTCCATATAAAAAGAGGGCATTAGGGGACACACACACAGCACAGAGGAAAGAGCATATAAAGACGATTATCTACAAGCCAAGGAAGGAGCCCTCAGAAGAAATCCATCCAGCTGACACCTTGACCTGAGATTTCTAGACTGTAGAATTGTGAGAAAATAGATTTTTGTTGTTTAAGCCACCCAGACTGTGGTACTTTGCTATGGCAGCTTGGGCAAACTAATACAGTCTATAATGAATCTCAAAATCTGTAAATTCTTTAAATCGAATTTAAACAACATTGTGCAAACTAAGAAATTTCAAAATTTTATCGAGTTTCTTTCCAAAACTGTTTCAATGCTAAGAATCAGATTGTGATATACACTATCAAGATGGCCGACTAAGTGCAGCCAGGAGGAGCATCTGCCAGTGAGGGACCAGGTCATCAGGAAGACTGGTCCCCTCCTAGCAGATCGTCAGAGGGAAGCATTGAGAGTGGACAGAGGGAAGACACAGAAGCTGGGCTGAAGGCAGAGAAAGCTGGGAACCCCGCATAGGGCTAACGTGTCCTGGCCCCCAGTGACTCCTGGGGAAGAGGTGAGTTAAACAGGCAAGGAATAGTCTGCTCTCACCAAAGACCCCTGGAACCTGCCAGGAGAAGACCCCTTGACCAACACAGACACTTGAGTTGGCAGGGAGAGCTGCTCAGAGAAGTGGTAGGGGCAGAACTCCAGCCACCGTGGCCCAGAGGGTTTGATGCGGGAGTGTCTGTAGTGGAGCACGGCCAGGAATGCCCAACCCCTTAGGCTAGACTTGCTTCCATAGGAGACTTTGGCACCAGGGGAACTGTTAGACCTGAACTTGGTAGAGTGGTCTTCCCTATGTGATGGGGCCAGTCTGACCTGAGCACCCTTCAGTCTCGTGGCCTCTTCCAGAGCACTAGCCTGGCTGCATCTGTTTGCAGTAAAGCTTCAGGTGCTGCTGAGGGGGGTGTGTACCTCCTAGGGGCCATATCATAGCTCTTGCCCTGGTGGATGGTGCCTGACCAGCAGAGAGCCCAAGAAGAGCAGCCCCTGTGGACATGCACCAACCACTCATGTTCTCACCCCACTTCAGCCTGCATGCACTTGCTCATGGCCATCCCCTATATTGCTTTGCCGGTGTGTGTGCACATAAGTGGACCTTGCCTCTCCTTTCCTGGCAGCATACATGTGCACATTCACCCTGCCATGCTACAGCTGCCAGCATGAGTGCACCCTACCTTCCTTCTCCCACGGCATCACTATTGCTGCTAAAGCATTGTCAGACGTGGAGCCTACCAGCCCCCCCCCACCAGCATCCTGCCCTTGTGCTAGCACTGCTGCTGGCATGAAACTAGGCACAGAGAACAGTGAACGCACTCTCACCCTGAGCAGCAACTGCCATATACACGAATGCACACGGAGGACATGCACAATCCTGTGCTCGCCAGCATCCCACCATCATGCAAATACCACCACCATACAAATACCATCATGCAAATACACCATATGTGTGAATGTACACACACATGCTGGTGGGGTCCCCTGCACCCCATCCTACCATGCCATGCTGCCACCACTGCTGTTTTGAACACTCACGCAAAGGGTGGCACTCTGGCACCTGCTAGCACCCCCATAGCTGATAAGTGTGTACCCCACCACGCTGCCACTGCTGCTGACGCTGGCATGTGCAAACCAGGATGGATCCCACTGCCACTATCCTGTGAAGCACTTTGAATGGCATCACTCATCATGGTATTGTGACCAACAGTCTGGAAGCGCCATGGACCCTCCAGCACAGCAGGTTTCTAACCTCCAAGGGCCATAGAACAAAGCCAGGACCTGATTCCAGTCCCCCAGAGATAGAGAATGCAGTCTAGGAGTCCTGAGCTGAAGCTTGGCCCCTAAAATCTTCCAGAAATAAAGCCAGTTGACAAAAAAGATCTTATACCACAATCAATCCCTCAAGGTCACAAAATAGAATAAACAAACAAACAAAAAACTCATTCGAAGAACAGCAACATGAATGACTGAAGGAAGACAAGTCCACAAAGGTAAAAATGAACCAGCATAAGAACTCTGACAATGGGAAAAGCCAGAGTGCCTTATTTCCTACAAATGACCACACTAATTCTCCAGGAAGTGTTCATCACTGAGCTGAAATGGTGGAAATAGAATTCAGAATACGGATGGGAATTAAGATAATCCAGATTCAGGAGAATGTTTAAACCCAATCTAAGGAAGCTAAGAATCACAAGAAAATAACCTAGGAGCTGGCAGATAAAATGGCCAGAACAGAAAAGAGCAACGTAACTGACCTGACAGAGCTGGAAAACAGCCTGCAAGAATTTCATAATATAACCACCTGTATTAACAGCAGAACAGACCAAGCGGAGGAATGAATCTCAGAGCTTGAAGAGTGGCTTTCTGAAATAAGCTGGTTAGACAATAATAAAGAAAAGGATGAAAAGGAACAAGCAAAACCTCCAGGAAATATGGGATTATGTAAAAAAGACTAAATCTGCAATATACTGGCATCCCTGAAAGAGAAGAGTGGAAGTAACTTAGAAAAAATATTTCAAGATATTGTCCATGAAAACTTCCTCAACCCAGCTAGAGAGGCCAACATTTGAAATCAGGAAATGCAGAGAACTCCTGCAAGATGCTTCACAGAAAGAGGATCCACAAGGTGTATAATCATTAGATTCTCCAAGGTTGAAATAAAAGAAAAAATATTAAAGATAGAGAGTAAGGAGAGATCACTGCAAAGGGAAGCCCACCAGATTAACAGTGAATCTCTCAGCAAAAACTCTACAAGCCAAAAGAGATGGGGGCAGGGCACACTATATTCAACATTCTTAAAGAAAAGACATTCAATAAAGAATTTCAAATCCAACCATACTAAGCTTCATTAGTGAAATAACTAATTAGAGAAATAAGATCTTTTCCAGACAAGTACATACCGAGGAAATTTATTACCACCAGACCTGCCTTATGAGAGCTGCTGAAAGAAGCACTAAATGTGGAAAAGAAAGACAGCTACTAGCCACTACAAAAAGACACTTAAGTGCATAGATCAGTGCCGCTATAAAGCAGCCATATAAACAAGTCTGCATAATAAACAGCTAACAAAAACAATGGGAGGATCAAATTCACACATATCATACTAACCTTGAATGTAGATGGGCCAGTGCCCAGTTAAAAGGCTCAGAGTGGCAAGCTGTATAAAGAAGCAAGACCCAGTGGTATTCTGTCTTCAAGAGACCCATCTCACATGCGGTGACACCTGCAGGCTCAAAATGAAGAGCTGTAGAAAAAATCTACCAAACAAATGGAAAACAGAAATAAAGCAGGGGTTACAACATTAATTTCCAAAACAGACTTTAAACCAACAAAGATCAAAACAGACATAGAAGAGCATTACATAATGATAAAGGGGTCAATTCAACAGGAAGATCTAACTATCCTAAAAATATACATGCACCCAAGACAGGAGCATCCAGATTCATAAGCAATTTTTAGAGACCTTCAAAGATACTGAGACTCCCACACAATAATAGTGGGAGACTTCAACACTCCACTGACAATATTAGACAGAATATCAGGGTAGAAACTTAACAGAGATATTCAGGACCTGTACTCAACACTGAACCAAATGGACCTGATAGACCTCTACAGAACTCTCCATCCAAAAACAACAGAGTACACATTGCCATATGGCACATACTCTAAAATTAACCACATAAGTGGACATACAACACTTCTTAGCAAACACACACAAAAAAACTGAAATCATATCAACCACTCTCTTGGACCACCATGCAATAAAAATAGAAGTCAAAACTAAGAAAATTGCTCAAAACTATACAATTGCATGGAAATGGAACAACCTGTTTCTGAATGACATTTGGGTAAATAATGAAATTAAGGCAGAAATCAAGAAGTTATTTACAACTAATGAGAATAAATGTACAACATATCAGTATCTCAGAAACACAGCTAAGGCAGTGTTAAGAGGGAGATTTATAGCACTAAAAGCACACATCACAATGTTAGAAAGATCTCAGACTAAAAGCCTAACATCACAACTAAAAGAACTAGAGAACCAAGAGAAAAGCAGCCCCAAAGTGAGCAGAAGACAAAAATAGCTAAAGTCAGAGGTAAACTGAAGGAGGTTGAGACACAGAAACCATTCGAAAGATCAGTGAAGCCAGGAGCTGGTGTTCTGAAAAAAAAAATTATAGAATAGATAGACCACTAGCTGAACTAATGAAGAAAAGAGAGAATATACAAATAAACACAATCAAAAATGACAAATGGGGATATTGCCAATGACCACACAGAAATACAAATAACCATCAGAGAATATTATGAACACCTCTATGTACATAAATCAGAAAACCTAGAACAAATGGATACATTGCTGGACATATAGACCCTCCCAAGACCGATCCAGGAAGAAATTGAATCCCTCAACACACCAATAATGAACTTCAAAATTGAATCGGTAATAAATGCCCTGCCAACCAAAGAAAGCTCAGACAGATTGACAGCCAAATTCTATGATATGTAGAGAAGGGCTGATACCATTCCTACTGAAACTATTACAAAAAAATGAGGAGAAAAGATTCCTCCCCAACTCATTCTATGAGGCCAGTATCATCCTGATATCAAAACTTGGCAGAGACATACACACAAAAAAGAAACTTTAGGCCAACGTCCTTGATAAACATTGATGCAAAAATCCTCAACAAAATACTAGCAAACTAAATCTAGCAGGGCGGCAAAAGACTAATCCGCCACTATCAAGTAGGCATTATCCCTGGGACGAAAGGTAGGTTCAACATATGCAAATCAACAAATGTGATTCATCTCATAAACAGAACTAAAGACAAAAGCCACATGATCATCTCAATAGATGCAGAAAAAGCTTTCTATAAAATTCAACATTGCTTCATGTTAAAACTCACAACAAACTAGCTACTGAAAGAACACACCCCCAAATAATAAGACCATCTATGAGGAACCCACAGCAACATCATACTAACTGGGCAAAAGCTGGAAGCATTCCTCTTGATAATTGGCACAAGGATGCCCTCTCTATTCAACATAGTGTTGGAATTCCTGGCCAGAGCAATCAGGAAAGATGAAGAAATAAAGGGCATCCAAATAAAAAGAGAGGAAGGCAAATTATTCCTGTTTGTAGATGACATGATTTTATATCTAGAAAACCTTATAGTCTTAACCCCAAAGCTCCTTAAGCTGATGAAAAACTTCAGCAAAGTTTCAGGATGCAAAATAAATGTACAAAAATCACTAGTGATATGGTGTGGCTCTGTGTCCCCACCCAAATTTCAGGTTGAATTACCATCTTCAGTGTTGGAGGAGGGGCCTGGTAGGAGGTAACTAGTTTGTGGGGGCAGATTTCTCCCTTGCTGTTGTCATGACAGTGAGTGAGTTCTCACCAGATCTGGTTGTTTAAAGTGTACAGCACCTCCCCCTTGCTGTCTGTCTCCTGCCCCATCATGGTAAGATGTGCTTGATTCCCCTTCTGCCATGACTGTAATTTTCCTGAAGCCTCCCCAGCCATGTGGAACTGTGAGTCAATTAAACCTCTTTTGTTTATAAATTACCGAGTCTCAAGTAGTATCTTTTTTTATTATTTTTTTATTTTTATTGCATTTTAGGTTTTGGGGTACATGTGCAGAACATGCAAGATAGTTGCATAGGTACACACGTGGCAGTGTGTTTTGCTGCCTTCTGCCCCCTCACCCATATTTATTTCTCCCCATGCCATCCCTCCCCCGCTCCCCCCCCACTGTCCCTCCCCTATTTCCCCCAATAGACCTCAGTGTGTGGTGCTCCCTTCCCTGTGTCCATGTGTTCTCATTGTTCATCACCCGCCTATGAGTGAGTAGTATCTTTATAAGAGTGTGAAAATGGACTAATACACAGGAACTTTCAACGATTTCATGATGAAGATGCCAAAAACAATTGCAACAAAAGCACAAAGTTGACACATAAGATACAATGAAACCAAACATCTCTTGTACAGCAAAAGAAATTGTCAAGAGGGTAAACAGACAACCTACAGATAGGAGAAGTATCTGCAAACTACCCATCTGACAAAGGTCCAATATCAACATCTCTAAGGAACTTATATTTACAGGGAAAAAAATCCATTAAAAAGTGGGCAAAGGACACGAGCAGACACTTTCAAAAGAAGACACACATTCAGCCAACAAGCATATGAAGAAAAGGCCAATATCACTGATCATTAAAGAAATGCAAATCAAAACCATGATGAGCCTCCATTTCAAACCAGTTAGAATGGATATTATTTAAAAATCAAAAAGTAGCAGACGCTGGTGAGGTTGGAGAGGAAAGGAAATACTTATACATTGTTGGTGGTAGTGTAACTTAGTTCAATCATAGTGGAAAGCATTGTAGCTATTCCTCAAAGTGCTAAAAACAGAATTACCTTTCAACCCAGCAATCCTATTACTGGGCATATACTCACAGGAATATAAATCATTCAATCATAAAGATATATGCACACGAATGTTCATTGCATCACTATTCACAACAGCAAAGACATAGAACCAACCTAAATGCCCATCAAGGCAGACTGAATAAAGAAAATATGGTACATATGCACCATGGAATACTATGCAGTCATAAAGACGAGCCAGACTGGATCCTTTGCAGCAACATGAATAAAACTGGAGGCCATTTTCCTTAGAAAACTAACACAGGAAAGAAAAACCAAATGCCTCATGTTCTCACTTACAAGTGAGAGCTAAATGATGAGAACACATGCACATAAAGAGGGAACAACAGACACTGGGGCCTACTTGGAGGTGGAGAGTGGGAGAAAGGAGAGGATCCAAAAAAATAACTATTGGATACTAGGTTTAATATCTGGATGTCAAAATAATCAGTACCACAAACGCCTGTGACGTGAGTTTACCCATTATAAAAAACCTGCACATGTACCCCTGAACCTAAAATAAAAGTTTATGGTTTTTTCTTTTCAAGAGTCAGATTGCATTTTGCTCAATAGTTCATAAACAACTGGGCTAAGGTCACATGACTATATAACACTGCAATTTCTGGAATGAACGCATCTCACTGATTTCCAGAGATAGGCCAGTGAATACCGCCTGAAGCACGGAAAGAGAGAATTACTTCTTAATGACCATTAGCCTGAAAGACAATGGTAGATTTTGAGATCTCTAAGGTGGTGGTCACAGAGGTCAGCCTCTATTTCCTTATGTGAATTTATTGTTAATCCCAAATAAGCTGGTTGAGATAAAGTATTAATTCACTGAAAAGAATACCCTGGGGAAAATAGTGCTGGTGTATCATAATTTTCATGTTCCTTCCAGCTCATAGTTTGTATTTTATCATTATTAACCCTTGATATACAATGGATATATATCCTTTTGGTAAGATCATAAAACATTGGTACTGCAGGTGCTTCTAGAAATTAACCCTCTTTTCTCTTACCAAACTAAACAGCTGGTTTGCCATGCAAGGTGGCA
Source organism: Leontopithecus rosalia (assembly GCA_028533165.1). NCBI lineage: Eukaryota > Metazoa > Chordata > Mammalia > Primates > Cebidae > Leontopithecus > Leontopithecus rosalia. The sequence goes on from CM052663.1 coordinate 642,169, forward strand.
ATTGAGCTCCCAGGTATTTACCTAACTGGATTTAAAACTGAGGTTCATCTAAAAACCTGCACTTAAATGTTGATAGCAATTTAGTCATAATAGCAGATTTATTCATACTTGATACAAACTAGAACAATGAAGATATCTTTCAATAGGTGAACAGATAAACTGTGGCATATCCATATAATGGAATACTAGTCACTGATTTAAAAAAAGAGCTAACAGACCACAGAATGACATGGATGATCCTTAAATGCACATTTCCAAGTTTCACTTTTGAAGCCACTCTTAACATACTGAATCCTGTATGATTCCAATTTTATGACCTTCTGGAAAAGGCAAAAACTAGAGTGAAACTAAAAAAATCAATGTAACCAGAGGTTCAGGGAGAGAGAGAAATTATAGGTGAAGCACAAGGGATTTTTTAGGACTGTGAAATAATGTGTTTGTTATTGTAATGATGGATACATATCATGACACATGTACATTGGAATTGAGCAATTAGGTTGATGGATGACAGACATATGAGCCAGGTCTCCTAGTTGACAGGAATCTGCAGACAAGCGAGGGGAATGAGAACCATCCAGGTAGTCATAGATTAGGATTGGAGACATCAGTATGACTTCATGTTTATCTTAATATAGATTCAGCTAATTACATACAGAAAAATTTGTAGATGTGTACGTGTATGAGCTATCCTCCACACTTGTATTTTCTTGCTCTGTCAACTGAGAGTCTAAATGAAATGACACCCAGTAGCAATGAGTACACTTAGTGCTCAGATGACAGTTTCTAATGTCACTCTCCAATACAAGTAATGAGAAATGATTCTAAGACTAAAGCAGGTAATATACAAGATTAGCCTGCAACGTCTTCCAGTGCCAGAAATTGAGGTATACTCAAAATAAATTAAAAATCTCATAATTCTGGGAATGTGTCAGAGGATACAGGAACCAACTTAAAGATATCCCATGGCCAAAGCTGAAACAATTTGAGCAACAGAATAAAGTAATATTGAATTATAACCCAAAGTATAATGGAAATATTGATGAGTCCACACTGGCCTAAAAATAACTAAACAAATAGATAAATGGGAAAAGTGACAAATTCCAAATATTTTATGTAGCTATTCCTCCCTCAAGGAGGCACTGCATGATTCCCTACTTCTTTAACATGGGCTGTGCAGAGTGGCTGCCTTCCAAATAGCATAGTATGGAAATGGGGGGAAGGAGTAACTTTGCAGTGAGAAACCTGGCAAACACTTCTTCGGCCAGATGGTCAAGGTCAACATCAAGAGTGACAAGTCGTGTTGATAGTATGTACCCTTGATATAATGTGATAAAATGGCACTTTGCCTTGGGCTTCCTCCCAAAACAATGGTAACTCAAGTTTACAACATAATAAAAAGTCAGACAAATCCCCAAGAGTGATATTCTACAAAACACCCAAATAGTACTCCTCAAAAAAGTCAGGATCATCAAAAGTAAGGAAGTCTGAAAACCTGTCACCGGTAAGAGGGGCCTAAGGAGACACAAAGACTAAATGTAATGTGGCACTCTGGATGGGACACTGAAACAGAAAAAAATTACGTAAAAACTAAGAAAATTTGAAAAATATATGGACTTTAGTGAATACTTATGTATCACCGTTGGTTCACTAATTCTAACATGTATGCCTACTAATGCAAGATGCTCATGATACTGAAACTGGGTAGAAGGGGTATAGGAAATCTCTGTACCATCTTCTTAATTTTACTGCAGTTCTAAATTTGTTCTAAAAAATAAACTCTATTTTGAAAAAAATTCCTCCAGTACTTTTACGTATTCATTTCTGTTTTCTTCCCATTGCTTTTCTCCTTACTATTTCATTTGGGAAGTTTCTATTAACATATCTTCAAGCTCACTGATTTCCTTAATTGTGTTAAGTCTACTAATGAGCCAATCAAAGATGTTCTTTCATTTCTGTTACAGTGTTTTTGATTTCTAACATTTAAGTTTTATGTTTTCCTTTTTTAAATTTTAACTCATTTTTCTTTCATTATACTTTAAATTCTGGGATTACATGTGCAGACCTTGCAGGATTGTTAGCCCTTGGTCAGATACACATGCCATGGTGGTTTGTTGCCTCCATTCCCCCGTAACCTACATTAGGTATTTCTCCCAATCATATCCTTCCCCAATCCCCCCACCCCTGGCTATCCCTCCGTAAGACCCCACCCCCCAACAGACCCCAGTGTGTGATATTACCCTCCCTGTGTCCATGTGTTCTCATTGTTCAACACTTGCCTGTTAGTGAGAACATGCAGTGTTTGGTTTTCTGTTCTTGTGTTAGTTTGCCAAGAATGCTGGTTTCCAGGTTCACCCATGTCCCTGTTAAGGACATGAACTCATTCTTTTTTATGGCTGCATAGTATTACATGGTGTATATGTGTCACATTTTCTTTACCCAGTCTATTATTGATGGGCATTTGGGTTGGTTCCAGGTCTTTACTATTGTAAATATTGCTGCAATGAAATATGTGTGCATGTGTCTTTACCCAGTAATGGGATTGTTGGGTCAAATGGAATTTCTATTTCTAGATCCTTGAGGAAATGCCACACTGTCTTCCATAATGGTTGAACTAATTTGCATTCCCACCAACAGTGTAAAAGTGTTCCTGTTTCCCCACATCCTCTACAGCATCTGCTGTCTCCAGATATTTTAATGATCACCATTCTAACTGGTGTGAGATGGTATTTCAATGTGGTTTTGATTTGCATTTCTCTAATGGCCAGTGATGATGAGCATTTTTTCATATGTTTGTTGGCCATATAAACGTCTTCTTTTGAAAAGTGTCTATTCATATCCTTCACCCACTTTTTGATGGGATTTTTTTGTTTCTTGTAAATTTGTTTTAGTTATTTGTAGATTCTGGATATTAGCCCTTTGTCAGATATGTAGCTTGCAAAAATTTTTTCCCATTCTGTTGGTTATTGGTTCACTCTAATGATTGCTTCTTTTGCTGTGCAGAAGCTCTCAAGTTTAATTAGATCTCATTTGTCTACTTTGGCTTTTGTTGCCAATGCTTTTGGTGTTTTAGTCATGAGGTCATTGCCTATGCCTGTGCCCTCAATGGGATTTCTTCCAGTGTTTTTATGGTGTTAGGTCTTATGTTTAAATCTTTAATCCATCTGGAATTAATTTTTGTATAAGGTGTAAGGAAGGGATCCAGTTTTGGCTTTCTGAATATGGTTAGCCAGTCTTCCCAACACTCACTGATTAAACAGGGAATCCTTTTCCAATTGCTTGTTTTTGTCATGTTCATGGAAGAACAGATAATTGTAGATGTGTGGCATTACTTCCAAGGCCTCTGTTCTGTTACAATGGTCTATATCTCTGTTTTGGTACCAGTACCATGCTGTTTTGATTACTGTAGCATTGTAGCATCGTTTGAAGTCAGGGAGCATAATGCCTCCAACTTTGTTCTTTTTGCATAGGATAGTCTTGGCTATGCAGGCTCTTTTCAAAAAGCTCATCCATCATGATCAAGGAGGCTTCATCCTTGAGATGCAAGATTGGTTCAAAATATACAAATCTATAAATGTAATCCATCACATAAACAGAACCAAAGACAAAAACCACATGATTATCTCAATAGATGCAGGGAAGGCCCTTGACAAAAATTCAACAACCCTTTATGCTAAAAACCCTCAATAAACTAGGTATCGATGGAATGTACCTGAAAATAATGAAAGCAATTTATGACAAACCCACAGCCAATATCATACTGAATGGGCAAAAACTGGAAGCATACCCTTTGAAAACTGGCACTAGACAAGGATGCCCCCTCTCACCACTCCTATTCAATATAGTACTGGAAGGTCTAGCCAGAGCAATCAGGCAAGAAAAAGAAATAAAGGGTATTCAAATAGGAAAAGAGGAAGTCAAATTGTCTCTATTTGCAGATGACATGATTGTATATTTAGAAGACCCCATAATCTCAGCCCAAAATCTCCTGAAACTGATAAGGAAATTCAGCAAAGTCTCAAGATACAAAATCAGTGTGCAAAAATCACAAGCATTCCTATACACCAATAACAGACAGAGCCAAATCACAATTGCTACAACAAAATACCTAGGAATACAACTAACAAAGGATGTGAAGGACCTCTTCAAGGAGAACTACTAACCTCTTCTAAGGAAATAAGAGAGGACACAAACAGATGGAAAAACTTTCCATGCTCGTGTTTAAGAAGAATCAATATCGTGAAAATGACCATACTCCCCAAAGTAATTTATAGATTCAATGGTATCCCCATCAAGCTACCATTGATCTTCACAGAACTGGAGAAAACCACCTTGAACTTCATGTGGAACCAAAAAATTTCATGTTTTCATTTTCCATTTGCTTTTGCATGCTGCCTACTTTTGCTGTGAGTGCCCTTAGAATATTAATCCGTTATTTTGAATGCCTAGTCTGACAATTCTAAAATTTCTGCCACATCTGAGTCTGATTATGATATTTGATTTACCTCTTTAGTCTGTGTTTTTTTCTTTTAGTATGACTCAAGGTTTTGTTTTGTTTTTTGAGCCAGATATGTTGTACAGAATAAAGGAAACTGAGGTAAATATTCTTTTAGTGTGCAATTTTATATTTATCTGGGTAGCAGTTAGGCTGTGTTTACTGTTTGCTGTTGCTGTAGGTGTCCAAGGCTAAAATTTCCTCTAGTGCCCTTGTTTTCACCTCCCCTGTTGTCTTTGCTTTCCCTACAGATGTATTCTAAAATAATGTGAGCCTTGTAGTTCTCTTTAGCTGTAATCCTCTCTTATTATAAAAGTGTTCTATCGATATGGTGGTATGGTACGGGGGAAGGCGAAATGATTTGTAGTTCTATAACTGAGTCTCAGTCTTTTAATGGGTCTATATTCCTGCAATGTAATCATCACAAATGCTTCCTCATGCTTTTTGTCCCCTTCTTAGGTGGGATAGGAGGGGTAGAGGGGGCTGAGATTGGGTGTTTCCCTTCCTCCTCCCTGGTTAAACCCATCTTAGTTGGACTACGTTTTTCTTGAAGAAATAAAATAGTTTTCCTTGAGGATTTACCTTTATTAATGAGATTGAAATGCTCCAAGTATTTCAAAATGATCACTTTCCTTCCTCTTGCTCAAATCAGGCTTGAGAATCTGGTAGTCTCTTGGGGTTGACACTCATGCATGTGTCCCCACCGCCACCACAGCTGGGCCCCTAGGGTTTTTTTTTTTCTCTACTAAAGTAGTCCACTCTCAGCTTATAGAGACTAGTCCATTGCCCTTTTAGTGTTTCTACTAGCTGAGGCTTCTGCTCAGTACACGCTGGTTTCTGCATCTTTCTCTCACCAGCTTTTTAGCCAGTAATTTGTCTTGTCACCTCAATTTTTGGATGAATTTAAGAAGAGTCATTGATTTTCAGGTTTTTAAAAATTATATATATATATATATATATATATATATATATTATTGTACTTAAGGTTCTGGGGTATATGTGAAGAACATGCAGGATTGTTGCATAGGTACATACATGGCAGTGTGGTTTGCTGCCTCCATCCCCATCACCCATATCTGGCATTACTCCCCATATTATCCCTCCCCAACTCCCTACCCTCCACTGTCCCTCCCCTAGTCTCCCTGACAAACCTCAGTATGTGATGCTCCCCTCCCTGTGTCCATCTGTTCTCATTGTTCAGCACCCGCTTATGAGTGAGAACATGCAGTGTTTGATTTTCTGTTCTTGGGTCAGTTTGCTGAAAATGATGGTTTCCCTACAAAGGACATGAACTCATCATTTTTTATGGCTGCATAGTATTCCATGGTATATATGTGCCACATTTTTCAGCTTGCTTCTTGAGAGAATATAAGTAATAACCCATAAGCTCTTTTTGTGTCAGACCAGAAACCAGAGGTCTCCAGAAAGAAAATGAAGATGTTCTCCTTTGCTCACTTGGTGTCCACTGAATGCAGGAACCTGTGAGGCCGAGAGGGGCTCTTAGCTCTCCTGAAGGCAGTTTGGCTGAAGACCCTGTGAAATTCGGATGTAAGCTCAAAGCAATGAAAAGTTGATACCATCCAACTTGGATGCTTCACTCTGTTGCTCTATGCTTTGAGTCAACGCGTCAACACGGGGTTCAGAGAAACTAAACAGGCCAAAGAGCAACTTCATGGAGAAACTCAATAAGTAAACGGTGACCTTCCTTCTAAGTGTGACCAACTTTTTTTCTAGAACTAACATACTGTGAGACTAGGAACCATCAGGCTCAAGAAGCCAGAATACTCACGACAGATCACACAGTAAAGATAATTATGTTTTTTGAGTAATGAGTAATGAAGGTGTCCCATCAGCCTCAAAAAGTGCTGGTTCAGATGCCTATAAAGTTGGCATTTTCTGTGTCACAGGAGGAAAACTGGTGCTGTCTCTATCGACTGTGTCATTTTGAATTGATTCTAAGTCTTGGCTAAAGGTCAAGAGCACTCTATCCATATATTGCAAGGAAGCAGACGAAAAATATGTTCTTATAACGGACGAATAATCTTGTCACTATTATCAGAAAGCCATGGAAATTGCCTGTGCCAAGGGAGTACATAACGTTATTTACCAGAGTGATGGCTACCTTACACCACGGTTTTACATCAGTTGCGATAAAAGATCTGGACAACATTTTAACACATGTCTTGGATGCACTCCAGTCTTCTATGTTGCAAGCATTTGAAAACAGAAGGCAAATCAAATGTCTCCCAGGCTATATAATCTCTATATTGAACTTTTCCTTCTGGAACATTTGTGACTGTCCTAGACAACAGCAGCTACTATTGATTAAGTGACTATTGTTCTATGCCCTTTTCATGTTTTACCTTATTTAACTCTGCAAATAATCCTGAGGTAGGCATTACCATTGCTTCCATTTCATAAAAGATAAAGTTGAGGCTTTGGAAGGCTAGACAGCCTGTGCTAGCTCAGTGATATGATGAGTTGCATGTCAATTTCACTCTCTGCAGCTTGGTTCTAAACCGTTTTTTGCAAATAAATGCCTCTATATTTTGACACTTTCGTCAATGAGGATGATCTCAGATCTGGAGTCTCATAGGTGCCATCTTGGAAGACAGAGACGATCACACTGGAAGAAGGGGCCCTGGGGTGCTGGGCATCCTCTCTGTCTGCTCTTTACCATGGAAAGGCTTCTGCTCATTAAAGCATAATAGTGGAGAATCACAGATGGCTGGCAGTGCCTAGCTGGTGTCTATAGCTGTGACCCCAGAGAAAACACTTGTTCCTTTTTCTCTTTCAGAGGAAGGCTGAACAAGATGAGGAAAGACTCGTCATGCATTTCCCATTGATTTGATTTCAAATACTTAGTAATAAATCCTTAAAACACTACCTCTTTAACAGATAGTGTTTCCTGTACTAGTTTCCCAGGGTTGCTGTAATGAAGGACTGCAAACTGGGTGGCTTAGAAGGACAGAAATGTCTCTCTCGCAGTTTTGGAGACTGGAAGTCTGAAATCAAGGTGTCAGTGGGGCCAGCCTCCCTCCAAAGGCTCTTGGGAAGAATTCCTCCTTGCGTCTTCCCAGATTCTGGGGGTTGCTCATAATCCTTGGTGTCTCCTGAATTATGGACACATGGCTCAAATCGCTGCCTGTAAATCATAGCCTTATCCCATGTGTCTTTGTTTCTGTTTTCTTTTAAGGGGGTAGTTAGGGCCCACTCTATTCCAGTGTAACCTCCTTTTAACTAGATTACATATGCAAAGACACTATTTCTAAATAAGTTTTCATTCTGAGGTTCTAAGTGGACATGAGTGTTAGGAAGACACATGATATGGAAGTTGGGGAGTTAACTGAATTACAAACTCCTCAGAAATTATGTGTTAGAACAGAGCCAAAATTCTGGGGTCCACTCTTTATCTTTTACAGATCAGCCTGGAGGGCCACACATGAGCGTATGCAGTGGTTTCTGAAGACTCAGCTGATAAACATTTGCAAACCAAAGCCTGACATCTATTTCACATGGAAGAGGCTGAGGGCAGTGTGAAAAAATGCCTCTGGTTCCCTTGGGCCAGGATCACAAGAGTTTTTCTGAAGGTTAAGTTTAAAGAGTAAGTTTGGTGAATTTCTATTCTGACATTAATCATCTTGAGAAAGTTGAAGATTTTGTTCTGAAATCTAAGATATTTCAGATCATTTCGATGCTCAGAGACTGTTAACAATTAATATCAGAAACACCATGCTATTTCCAAAAGTTAACTGAGTTGTAATCTGTAGCTCTACATAAAAAAATACAATCTTTTTTTATGTGAATTTATTTTCACATTCAGTTACCTGATAAAGCATAAGAAACATGAAAACAGCAGGTCTGTGGCTGAATTTCATTTGATTTTGCATTTGAGTTGCAAGGCTATTTGGTATCACTGTGCCCCTTACTATTGTCTTTAGGTGTGAATTTGGCAGCATTGACAATTTCCTAACTGTAACTCAAAGCTGCATGGCATCTGGCAATTAGGAGCCTGATGGTTCACACAAGTTCCAAAGACACCATGATAATAGTTCTGTATATGAAATTTCCACTTCCTGCATCTGCATGTTGGAGGACCGGATGCTATAGGTGAGGCATGTATTTTGCAGGATGTGGTGAACTCATCAGAATTCAGTTCAGTGAAAGAGCAGAGGTCCTCTTCTCATCTCTCTCTTGTACATTTTGGGTCCTGTAAGCACCAGCTTCATTACCAGGAGTTTGGTAAATCAATACACATGGTTTGTTTCAAGGATTGGCCCAGGATGAACAAGCTCCCCTTTCTGCTATTAACACTACTAACGAAACAGCGAAGTGAAGGTTAAGGAAGCAAGCTCAATCGCCTCTATTTGGATGTGAATCTTGGGGCCAGCAGAAACATCAGCTGAAAAGATACCAAAGAGCTCTATGCGATGGCTGGGCACCCCCTAGTTTTTATCATTTAGACTAGCAGTGGGTGACAGGATGTCTGCAAGGGTTAGCAATGTTGATACATGTCCTCTCCTTCCTTCCCTCCTGCCTCCCTCTGCTTTTGCCAGACATTGTGTACCTGGAAGCTTGTCAGCTGGCAGAAATGATGCCTAAGCAGCACACTCAGCCATTAGTAAGAAAAGTCTGCTCCCAAGAATATAAAGGTGTGTTTTGAAGTATTACCCACTGTCACAGGGTTATATCAGCTGCTTAAAAGAGAAACGAACAATGATCTTGTATCTCTGCCTGCAAGGAAGAAGAGGCAAGGTAGTGTTAAGCTCAGGAGCCTGACCTCTGCAGCCAAATTACCTGGGTTTGGATGGAAACGCTGCAGCTGAGTTGCCGCCTGACTCCTGAACTGTGTCCTCACGTGGAATAAGGATACTGATAGGACCTGGTGTGTGGAGTTGGCACTGGCCACTACAATAAATAAAACAAAGACTTCTGTGGTTTAACTGGAAGAAGTCTGTTTCCACTTCTCAAGACGTCCAAAAATAATATTTCTGATCAGCAAGCATCATCCCTTCAGTGAATTAGAGACTCACTGTGCATAGCTCCACTACCTTCAACAAAAGGTATCCAAGGCCGTGTTTCCATCTAACCTCAGATGAGAAAGGTTTTTATGCACCAGACCTGAAAATGGTGCACATCCCTTCCACTCCCATCCCATTGGTCAGACTCGGTCATCTGACCACATTTAAGCACATCTCTAGTTAGGAAATAGCGGTGCAGGAAGAAGAGGTGGACAGCTAGTCTCTCACCATCACAAGATTTCTGCAAAATCAATGAGTTATCACGGATAAAGTATTCACCTTAAACATTAGATGCACACTTCTGATGTTTTTCTTAACATTTTGTCATGCAAACTTTCAAATATACAAAAAAATTGAAAAAATAAACACTGCACTACCTAGCACCTAGATCCTACATTTACACTTTATTTGTTTGCTTTATCACATCCTGTCTACCTATCTATCCACCTTGCTCGCTGTCCATCAGTCCACCTCATCTATTGAAAGTAAGCTGCTTGTTGCTTTGGTGCATTTCCCCACTAAATACTTCAATGCATGTATCATCAGGAGTTGAAGATTTGTTTCTGCTTTTTTCTTTTGAATATTACAAAAAATCCAATACACAAATCTTAAGTGTAGTATTGGTTTTGATAAATGTATGCACCGGTATGACTGATATGGTTTGGCTGTGTCCCCACCCAAATCTCTTCTTGAATTGTAGCTCTCATAATTCCCACGTGTCGTGGGAGGGACCTGCATCACGGAGGTGGTTTCCCCATACTGTTCTCATGGTAGTTAATAAGCCCCATGAGATCTGATGGATTCATAAGGGGAAACCCCTTTTGCTTGGTTCTCATCCTCTCTTACTGTTGCCATGTAAGACATGTCTTTCACCTCCTTCCACCGTGACTGTGAGGCCTCCCCAGCCACATGGAACTGTGAGTCCATTAAACCTCTTTTTCTTTATAAATTACCCAGTCTCAGGCAGGTCTTTATCAGCTGCATAAAAACAGACTAATACAATGACCAGACACCTATTAATAAATAGATTATCACCATTACATTAGAAACTTCCTGCCTCCTCCCTAACTTTGTCCTTACTGAACACAATCATTGTTCTGATTATTTGCACCATAAATTACTTGTGTCTGCTCTAGAATGTAATATAAATATTATAATACAGTTATTTTGTGCAAGGTTTCTTTTATCTAGCATAATGTTTTAGGGATTAATTCTTATTGCATGCATCAATAGTTCAGCCCTTTTAATTAATGAGTGGTATTCCATTGCATGAGTATATCAGAGGGTCCACACCACCATTTTCTTATTGTTGGATACACGAGCTATTATGAATAAAGTGTTATAAGCACTCACACAAGTCCTTTTGTGGACATATGTCTTCACTTGTTTTGAGTAACTACCTAGGAGTAAAACTTCTGGGTTACAGGGAAGGTGCATATTTAGTTTTATGAGAAATTGCATATAAATGACCTATAGAAAAATAAAAGAAGAGGTGATAAGCAAAGAATGGACGTGAGCCTAGTGATTCTTTTTACTGGCTGGGTATCAGAATCCTCCACTGGACATAAAAATAATAGATATCAAGCCCTGTCTTAAACCAGCACTAAGGGATAAAGTGGCACGTCCTTGTATTTCTAAAATGCCACAGAAAATTCTGCAGTATAACTATTAACTGTGTTAATAACCATGGCTCTGGTCTTAACTGAACTTAATAACAAGAGGAAAATTTACCTGTCTGCATATCCTCAGAGATGAGCATTGTGCTGAATTGATGAACTGGGAGAACAGTACTTGAACTGAAATATTTAACTGTCAGTTGAATATTAAATATGCTTATTTTATCCTAGGAACTACATCCAGGATTAGGTATAGAAATCTAAACCTCAAGTAATTTCAGGTAAGAATCGTGCGTTACATGCATACTTCACATTTATATTTTCAGGACTAACAAGCAACATTTAACAACTAAGATCATATTCATCATTATTTTTCTGTAAAAGCTGGCAAAGTGACTTGCAGGTACTCAGAAAAGACTTGTCAAGTAATAAAAAAAATAGAATGTAATGAAGTGGTTCTTCATGGATTCATTTTAGTGTCAGAAAATGCACACTTAAATCCTGAGAACAAACAGTTCTAAAACGTTAGCCTGTGTTTAAAATTTTAGACATATTAAAATCACAAAAAAGCGCCATGCTTCAACATATTAACTTCAGTGAGTCGAAAGACCGTGGAGAAATTCTAAAGTCTCAACCAACAAGTCCATGGGTTCCGTGTTTGATTCAGCTCTGCAGAGTCAACTGCAGGTCTCTATTAACAACATGCCTTGAATTTTTCTGCCTCCACTTAAAATTTCACATTCTGTGCCATGCTTATAAACTTGCAGAAAGTAGTCACTGCTGTTTGTTTGTTTTTGTTTTTGTCTTTTTACCAGACCTAGATCCAGGTAGAAAAACCCACTTTGAACCTGCAAGGCCCCAGATCCCTCACATGTCTCCTGCTCTTTCATGTTTTCCTCACTCGAATGTCTCAGTCCCTAGGATTCCTTTGATTCCTTTCTCATTCCCACTCATCTTAGGAATCGAGGCTATATAACATAGCATTGACTTATTGTATATTTCCACTCTTCTTAGAAAAACAAGCCCTAGAACTGTAATGCCATATTTACAGGCCATCATTAAGTTTTCTAGAGATATTTGGGGTCCTTATGGAGGATTATGGCTAAGAAGATTCAAACTAGTTGTACAGAAATATCTCATGAAGTTTTGAGCAAGACATGTCTCTTTTATCCCTTTCTTTGTGCCCAGTGAATGTTTATTGAAAATGAATGAATGAGTGATGTCAAGTAGAAAATGCATGGTGCTCTGACAGCAGCAGACCTGTTCTCTAAACCACTTACCAATTGAACAACCTTAAGTTAGTCCCGTTTTCCTCACCTAGAAACCTAAAACTAAGAACTACCTCTCAGGATGACTACAAACACATGGTGAGATGATTTATATTGAAACGATTTGTAAACAAAGTAGCTCAATACAAATGTTAGTTTTGGTTAATCAATTAAAACACGATTTTCAGGCCGGGCGCGGTGGCTCAAGCCTGTAATCCCAGCACTTTGGGAGGCCGAGGCGGGTGGATCACGGGGTCAACAGATCGAGACCATCCTGGTCAACATAGTGAAACCCCGTCTCTATTAAAGATAAAAAAAATTAGCTGGGCCCGGTGGCGCGTGCCTGTAATCCCAGCTACTCGGGAGGCTGAGGCGGGAGAATTGCCTGAACCCAGGAGGCGGAGGTTGCGGTGAGCCGAGATCGCGCCATTGCACTCCAGCCTGGGTAACGAGAGCGAAACTCCGTCTCAAAAAAAAAAAAAAAAAAAAACACGATTTTCAGGAAAGCAGTCAGGAAACTTTCCTGATTCCAAATTAAGACTTTTCTTAAACATTGGAATTATTTATTTAGTTTAACTTTTTAAATTATACTCTAAGTTTTGGTATATATGTGCAGAACAGGCAGGTTTGTTGCATAGATATACACGTACCATGGTGGTTTGCTGCATCCGTCAACCCATCATCTACCTTAGGTATTTCTCTTAATGCTATCCTTCCACTAGTCCCCAACCCCCAGACAGGCCCTGGTGTGTGACGTTTCCCCTCCCTGTGTCCATGAGTTCTCATTGTTCACTCCACTTATGAGTGAGAACATGTGGTGTTTGGTTTTCTGTTCCTGTAATAGTTTGCTGAGAATGATGGTTTCCAGCTTCATCTATGTCCCTGCAAAGGACATGAACTCATCATTTTTTATGGCTACATAGTATTTCCTGTGTATATATGTCACATTTTCTTTATCCCGTCTGTCATTGATGGGAATTTGGGTTGGTTCCAAGTCTTTGCTATTGTGAATAGTGCTGCAATAAATGTATGTGTGCATGTGTCTTTATAATAGAATGATTTACAATCCTTTGGAAATATGCCAAGTAAAGGGGTTGCTGGGTCAAATGGTATTTCTGGTTCCAGATTCTTGAGGAACTGCCAGACTATCTTCTACAAACGTTGAACTAACTTACACTCCCACCAACAGTGTAAAAACTTTTCTATTTCTCCACATCCTCTCCAGCATCTGTTGTCTCCTGACTTATTAATGATCGCCATTCTAACTGGCATGAGATGGTATCTCAATGTGGTTTTGATTTGTATTTCTTTAATGACCAGCGATGATGAGCTTTTTTTCACATTTGTTGGCTGCATAAATGTCTTCTTTTGAGAAGTGTCTGTTCATATCTTTCACCCACTTTTTGATGGAGTTGTTTATTTTTTTCTTGTAAATGTGTTTAAGTTCCTTGTAGATTCTGGATATTAGCCCTTTGTCAGATGGATAGATTGCAAAAATTTTCTCCCATTCTGTAGTTTGCCTGTTCACTCTGATGATAGTTTATCTTGCTGTGCATAAGCTCTTTAGTTTAATTAGATCCCATTTGTCAATTTTGGCTTTTGTTGCCATTGCTTTTGGTGTTTTAGTCATGTAGTTTTTGCTCATGCCTATGTCCTGAATGTTATTGCCTAGATTTTCTTCTAGGTCTTTTATGGTTTTAGGTCCTATGTTTAAGTCTTTAATTCATCTTAAGTTAATTTTTGTGTAAGGTGTAAGGAAGGGGTCCAGTTTCAGTTTTCTGTACATGGCTAGCCAGTTTTCCCAACACAATTTATTAGATAGGGAATCCTTTCCCCATTGTTCGTTTTTGTCAGGTTTATCGAAGATCAGACGGTTGTAGAGGTGTGGTGTTATTTCTGAGGCCGCTGTTCTGTCCCACTGGTCTATATATCTGTTTTGAGAACAGTACCATGCTGTTTTGCTTACTGCAGCCTTGTAGTATAGTTTGAAGTCAGGCAGCATGATGCCTCCATCTCCGTTCTTTTTGCTAAGGATTGTCTTGGTTTTATGGGCTCTTTTTTGGTTCCATGTGAAATTTAACATAGTTTTTTTCTAATTCTGTGAAGAAAGTCGATGATAACTTGATGGGGATAGTATTGAATCTATAAATTGCCTTGGGCATTATGGCTATTTTTATAATGTTGATTCTTCCTATCCATGAGCATGGAATGATTTTCCATCTGTTTGTGTCCTCGCTTATTTCCTTGAGCAGTGGTTTGTAGTTCTCCTTGAAGAAGTCCTTCACATTACTTGTTAGTCGTATTCCTAGGTATTGTATTGCCTTTGTAGCAATTGTGAATGGGAGTTGACTCATGATTTGGCAATCTGTTGGTTGTTGGTGTATAGAAATGCTTGTGATTTTTGCACATTGATTTTGTATCCTGAGACTTTGCTGGATTTGCTTATCAGCTTAAGGAGATTTTGGGCTGAGATGCTGGGATTTTCTAAATATACAATCATATCATCTGCAAACAGAGACAATTTGACTTCCTCTCTTCCTATTTGAATACCTTTATTTCTTTCTCTCGCCTGATTGCCCTGGCCAGAGCTTCCAATACTATGTTGACCAGAGGTGGTGAGAGAGGGCATCTTTGTTTTGTGCTGGTTTTCAAGGGGAATGCTTCCAGCATTGCCCATTCAGTATGACATTGACTGTGGGTTTGTCATATATAGCTCTTATTATTTTGAGATATGTTCCATTAATATCTAGTTTATTGAAAGTGTTTAGCATGAAGGGGTGTTGAATTTTATTGAAGGTCTTTCCTGCATCTATTGAGATAATCATATGGATTTTGTCATTTGTTCTGTTTATGCAATGGATTGCAATTATTTGATTTTTTTTTTTTTTTGCATTTTAGGTTTTGGGGTACATGTGCAGAACA
>CM052663.1:657587-670304 GCA_028533165.1 Leontopithecus rosalia
TCACGCCAGTTAGAATGGCAATCATTAAAAAATCAGGAGACAACAGATGCTGGAGAGGATGTGGAGAAATAGGAACACTTTTACACTGTTGGTGGGAGTGTAAATTAGTTCAACCATTGTGGAAGACAGTGTGGTGATTCCTCAAGGACCTAGAAATAGAAATTCCATTTGACCCAGCTATCCCATTACTTGGTATATATCCAAAGGACTATAAATCGTTCTACTATAAGGACACAATTATTTGATTTGTGTTTGTCAAACCAGTCTTGCATCCCAGGGATGAAGCTGACTTGATCGATCGTGGTGGATAAGCTTTTTGATATGCTGCCAGATTCCGTTTGGCAGTATTTTATGAGGTATTTTCTCATTGATGTTCATCAGGGATATTGGCCTGAAATTTTCTTTTTTTGTTTTGTCTCTATGAGGTTTTGCTATCAGAATGATGCTGGCCTCATAAAATGAGTTAGGGAGGAGTCCTGTTTTTATATTGTTTGGAATGGTTTAAGAAGGAATGGTGCCAGCTCCTCTTTGTACCTCTGGTAGAATTCAGCTGTGATTCCATTGGTTCTGGGCTTTTTTCTTTTTTTGATTGGTAGGCTATAAATTACTGTCTCAATTTCAGAACTTTTTACTTGTCTAGGATTATAAATCATTCTATTATAAAGACACATGCACACATATGTTTATTTAGCACTGTTCACAATAGCAAAGACTTGGAATCAACCCAAATGCCCATCAGTGATAGACTGGATAAAGAAAATGTGACACATATACACCATGGAATACTATGCAGCCATAAAAAAGGATGAGTTCATGTCCTTTGCAGATGTCCTTTGCAGGGACATGGATGAAACTGGAAACCATCATTCTCAGCAAACCAACACAAGACCAGAAAACCAAACACCACATGTTCTCACTCATAAGTGAGTGTTGAACAATGAGAACACATGGTCACAGGGAGGGGAACATCACACACCAGGGCCTGTCTGGAGGTGGGGGGCTATGGGAGGAATAGCAGGGGGTGAAGGGACTGGGGAGGGTGACATGAAAATAAATACCTAATATAGATGACGGGGTGATGGATGCAGCAAACCACCACCATGGTACGTGTATATCTATGTAACAAACCTGCACGACCTACACATGTACCCCAGAACTTAAAGTATAATAAAAAAAATTCTTTAAAACCTAAAAAAAAACCTTGTTATTGGTCTATTCAGGGATTCGACTTCTTCCTGGTTTAGTCTTGGGAGGGTGTATATATCCAGGAATATATCCCATTCTTGTAGATTTTCTAGTTTATTTGTATAGAAGTTTTTGTAGTATTTTCTGATGGTAGTTTGTATTTCTGTGGGATCAGTGGTGATATCCCCTTTATCATTTTTGTTGTGGCTATACAATTCTTCTCTATTTTCTTCTTTGTTAGTCTGGCTAGCAGTCTATCTGTTTTGTTAATCTTTTCAAAAAAAAAAACAGCTCCTGGACTCATTGTCTTTTTGAAGGTTTTTTCAGGTCTCTATCTCCTTCAGTTCTTCTCTGATCTTAGGTATTTCTTGTCTTCTGCTAGCTTTTGATTTGTTTGCTCTTGCTTCTCTAGTTCTTTTAATTGTGTTGTCAGGGTGTGGATTTTAGATCTTTCCAGCTTTGGCCTGTTGGCAGTTAGTGCTGTAGATTTCCCTGTGAACTCTGCTTAGCTGTGTCCCAGAGATTCTGATACCTTGTTTCTTTCTTCTCATTGATTTCAAAGAACTTATTTCTTTCTGCCTTAATTTTGTTATTTATCCAGTAGTCCTTTGGGAGCACGTTGTTTAGTTTCCTTGTAGTTGTGCAGTTTTGAGTGAGTTTCTTAATCCTGAGTTCTAATTTTTTGCACTATGGTCTGAGAAACTGTTTCTTATAATTTCCGTTCTTTCCCATTTGCTGAGGAGTATTTTACTTCCAATTATGTGGTCAATTTTAGAATAAGTATGATGTGGTGCTGAGAAGACTGTACATTCTGTTGATTTGGTGGATAGTTCTGTGGATAGCTATTAGGTCCACTTCGTTCAGAGCTGAGTTCAAGTCCTGAATATCCTCATTAATTTTCTGTCTCATTGATTTAGTATTAACAGTGGGGTGTTAAAGTCTCCCACCAATATTGTATGGGAATCTAAGTCTCTTTGTAGGTCTTTAAGAATTTGCTTTATGAATCTGGGTGCTTTTATACTGGATGCAGATATATTTAGGATAGTTAGCTCTTGGTGCTGCATTAATCCGTTTACGATTATGTAATGCCTTCTTTGTCTCATTTGATGTTTGTTGGTTTAAAGTCTATTTTATTACAGACTAGGATTGCAACCCCTGTCTTTTTGTTGTGTTTTGTTTGTTTTTTTCCATTTGCTTGTTAAATGCTCTTCCATCCCTTCATTTTGAGCCTATGTCTTTGCATGTGAGATGAGTCTCCCAAATACAGCACACTGATGGGTCTTGACTCTTTGTCTAATTAGCCAATCTGTGTCTTTGAATTGGGGCATTTAGCCCATTTACTTTGACGGTTAATATTGTTATGTGTGAATTTGATCCTACCATTATGATGCTAGCTGGTTATTTTGTCTATTAGTTGATGTAGTTTCTTTGTAGTGTCGATGTTCTTTACAATTTGGTATATTTTTGCAGTGGCTGGTACCAGTTGTTCCTTTTCATATTTAGTGCTTCCTTCAGGAGCTCTTGTAAGGCAGGCCTGGTGGTGACAAAATCTCTCAGCATTTGCTTGTCTGTGGAGGATTTCCTTTCTCTTTTGCTTTTGAAGTTTAGTTTGGCTGGATATGAAATTCTGGGTTAAAAATTCTTTTAAGAATGTTGAATATTGGCCACCACTCTCTTCTGGCTTGTAGTGTTTCTGCAGAGATCAGCTGTTAGCCTGATGGGCTTCTCGTTGTGAGTAACCCAACCTTTTTCTCTGTCTGCTCAACAATTTTTTCTTCATTTCAACCTTGGTAAATCTGACGATTATGTGTCTTGGAGTTACTCTTTTGGAGGAGTATCTTTGTGGTGTTATCTGTTCTTCCTGAATTCGGATTTTGGCCTGTCTTGCTAGGTTGGGGAAGTTCTCCTGTAAAATATCCTGAGGAGTGTTTTCCAACTTGGTCCTATTCTCCTTATCACTTTCAGGTCCACCAGTCAAACATAGGTTTGGTCTTGTCACATAGTCCCATATTCCTTGGAGGCTTTGTTTGTTCCTTTTCATTCTTTTGTCTCTAATCTTATCTTCACAGTTTATTTCATTAAGTTGATCATCAGTCTCTGATAGCCTTTCTTCTGCTTGATCGATTTGGCTATTAATACTTGTGTATGCTTCACAAAGTTCTTGGGCTGTGTTTCTTAGCTCCATCAGGTCATTTATGTTTCTGTTTAAACTGGTTGTTCTAGTTAGAAATTTCTCTAACCTTTTTTTCAAGGTTCTTAGCTTCTTTGCATTGGGTTTGAACATGCTCCTTTAGCTCAGAGGAGTTTGTTATTACCCATCTTCTGAAGCCTACCTCTGCTAAGGGATACACTCCCTCCTTGAATGGGTCCCTGATCCCCATGCCTCCTGACTGGGAGTCACTTCCCAGCAGGGGTCGACAGACACCTCCTACATGAGAGCTCTAGCTGGCATCTGGTGGGTGCCCCTCTGGGACGAAGCTTCCAGAGGAACAAAGAGGCAGCAATCTTTGCTGTTCTGTAGCCTCCACTGGTGATACCCAGGCAAATGGTCTAGAGTGGATCTCCAGCAGACTCCAGCAGAACTGCAGCAGAGGGACGTGACTGTTAGAAGGAAAACTAACAGATAGGAATAGCATCAACATCAACAAACAGGACGTCCACACAAAAACTCCATTGGAAAGTCACCAGCATCAAAGACCAAAGGAAGAAAAATCCACAAAGATAAGGAAAAACCAGTGCAAAAAGGCTGATAATTCCAAAAACCAGAACTCCTCGCCAGCAAGGGTCCACACCTGTAAGAAAAATAAGTTGGACCAAATGAAGACTTCTTGTTTTCTTTGTTTTATAGTGAATTACGAAGTCCATCTAGAGCCCATTATTGCCTTTGGAAGAAAACTACACTTAAGTCAGTGTGACCCAAAGGAAAAAGTGAGTTCAGCAACTCTGATCAAACAGTATTGAGCTACGTCTGGCAATGTCTGGTTAGATCTGTATGTCAGATATTTCGGGCAAACGTTGAATCAAAATCCAGACAGCTTTTCTGAGCTAGACATCAATGGGTTTTCGTTAACTCCAAGGTTTTTATTCTTGAACACTAAATATTTTCTTAATAACATCATCATTCCTGGAAAAGCAATCTTCTTTTTCCGAGAACATCTTTCTTTGGAGAAATCTTCTGTTCATCGTTAAAAACCAAGCCCACTAAATGATCTGAATGGCTATCTGATGAGAGATTTTTCCAAAGTATTTGCTTTTAAATGTGCATTCATGTAGTGTAGAACCCTTAAATGAAGTTTAGTTTTGCCCAGAGTAATTTTATAGTGAAGTAGATCACTGTAATAAATAAACTGTTGATTTTGTCACGGCAAACATAGCACAATAGTTCTGGTCTTCTGCTGTTCAGTTAAACTGTAGTTCCTCTTTTTATTGTATATGTTTAAAGTGTACGATGTAATATTTTCATATACTTACCTTAATAGACACACATAGCGAAGCGATTTCTAGTTAAGCAAATGAACACACTCATCATCGCATATATTGTAGATACCTTTCTCTTTCTTTTTGGTGAGAGTACCTAATATCTATTCTCTTGGCAAGTTACTAGCATACAGAAATATTAGCCATAGTCCTCCAGGTGTACATTATATCTGCAGATTTTCTCATCTTATATAACTGCAACTTTGTGTCCTTTGATGAATGTCTTCTCCTTTTGTATAATGTTCCAGGGACCTGAAGTCTTAAGCTATACATCTTGTATATAGAAACAACTGCTTATAGACTCGTTAGTGGTGAGGAGCATAATATTCTGTAAGGCACAAGGCTGATAGGATATATGGATATGAGAATTTCATCTCATGACTATTCCCTAGGAAATCATAAGTAATTAACCCAAATGCCAAGGTATTTCAATGTATATTTCTGTTCTCTCAAAAGGACTTCTTGGTTTCCCTGGCACTCCATGGTACTGGCTTTCATAATTTGTGGGATTTGGTGGATTCTATTTGTGAGAACCAGGTTTCACAGAGAATCATTGAGAAAAAAAGACATCCTTTATAGGATTATCTGGCTGATTTTATTCCATTGTGCCCATTAATTTAGCATGACCTATTCTCCCACTGGAACACAGACCAGCACGCTGCACCTGTGGTTACTGAGTCACCTTTCTTTGACCTGCTGGTCCTTGAAGGTATTAAATAAGCTCCTTTCACCTTAAAAATTCTGACCAACAGTGTTCACTGGCCACCTCCTTTTTAAAGCCCTGTCCCTGTAATTCCACACAGCCTGCCCCAATGTCCTGGTTGTACACAGCATTTCACAGTCGGGAAGGACCTAACAGATTCCCTGCGAACACACTTTTCACAACCTCAGAGCTTGTTCATGAAAAGCGAGTTCCCATGGAATCTCTTAGGTCTGCACATGCGTTTGACACTTGTGACCAGAACCTGGAGGGTGCACACCTTTTCGGGACTTCTTCCTGAAACAGCAGTCCTTCCTCAGCTTCCAGTGCACCCCAAGGTGCCCTGTCTCCCACCTCCAGAGCTCTCTTTCTTTTGCTCTCCCTTGAGGTCTTCTCTCCCATGTCCACCCACTCTTTCAGCTTCCTCCTCTGTCTCTCACATGCAAACACACACACACACATGCACACACACACACATGCACACACACACACGCACACACATACACACATGCACACACACACGCGCACACACACACTGTGCCCAGGGCTTCTCTCTGCTCTGTTGGTGAGGTAGGAGGTAGGGCTGGGACACTGGACCAAGCTGAGGACTAACTAAAACAGTTTTGGGGAGGAAACACATCCCCAAGATACGACCATCAGTGTTCTATGTCAGTTTTACCATCACCATGGAAACACCCAGAGGTTACCGCCTCTTTCCATGGCAACAACCTAACAACACAGAAGTTACTGCCCTTTATCCTAGAAAGTTCTGCTTAAACTACTCCTAGGAATTTCTGCCTAAACTACTCCTTAATTTGCAGAATTAAAAGTGGGCATAAATATGACTGAAAAAGCTCCTCTGAGCTGCTACTCTGGGCACTCTACCTATGAAGTAGCCCTGCCAGACAAGGGCCAGTGCGTCTGCTGTTGTACACTGCCACATCAATAAGTGTTGCTGTTTAACGCCACTTGCTGGCCCTTGCATTCTGTCCTGGGTGACCCAAGAATCCTCCCTGGGAAAGCCCCATTTCGGGGGCTTGCCTGCCCTGCATCACTCCCATACCAGAGTGGCCCAGAACCTGGGTTCCTGGGGTGGGCTCCTCCATGTGAACCCCACTTGCCTGGACTTCAGCTTTCCCCTGCAACCTCACTGTGCCTTTCCATTCAGTTGGCGAGGGATTCTGACTTGCCACCCCATGCATACTCCAGTTCCTGGTGCTGTGAAAGAGCCACGGAATTTGGAACCCCAACACCCTTATCTGGTATCCCCTTATCTGAACCCTATTGACCTACTTGGTTCTGGTTACTTCCATTTCCTGTCCCCCATCCCCCAAACACAGATGTACCTAAGTATTTCCATGTACTGCCCAGCTGCTGTTAGATCTCAACACTGACATACCCACTCTTATTCTGTTTGGAGTCTTAAATGTCATATTAGTCTGTTCTCATGCTGCTAATAAAGACACACCTGAGACAGGGTAATTTATAAAAGAAAGAATTTAATGGACTCACAGTTCTACATGGATGGGGAGGCCTCACAAGGCAGAAGGCAAAGAAGAAACAAAGTCACATCTTACATGGCGGCAGGCAAGAGAGCTTGTGCAGGGGAACTCCAATTTATGAAACTATCAGATCTCGTGAGACTCCTTCACTACTGCAGGAATGGTATGGTATGATTCAGTCATCTCCACCTGGCTCTGACCTCGACCGATGGGGACTATCACAATTCACGGTGAGATTTGGGTGGGGACGTGGTCAAACCATATCAGATATAAACCTGGTTGGAGCTTTCTGTATAGTTCGATTTGTGCTTACAACAACTCTGTTGTGAATGCTTTCACTCTCCAGCTGTGCTTTACCAATTCAGCTACCACCCTGACCAGTGGCTGAGATTGGTCAATTACCACATCATCTTCCTCTCTAGTCTTACTGTAATTAAAATCCATATTATTTCTCTTCAGGCTCACTGTTGCTTTTGTCTCGGTTTTTTGTTTGTTTGTTTGTTTGTTTGTTTTTTGCAGTGGAGCAAGAGAGACTCAAACTTAACTTGAGTTAGAAGGAGCAAGACAGTGACAGCTGTCATTACTGTTCCATAGCCAATATATATGCTTCACAGAAAGATAACATGAACTGTTGACAGTGATGCAATTGACAACTCCAAGGAGGGAGAAGGCCCAACATCACAGGGAGAAAGAAAGTAGAAAGACGAAGCATCCAGACCAGCCCAGCCTCAGGGGCTGGCAAGGGCTGGAAAGGAGCTGCAGAAAAACCCGTGGTCCTTTCAGATCACGGCAGTGTTTACAGTCCACACCGTGTCAGGGGGACTCTGTCTTCAATGCACCAGAGAAAACATTTCCAGTTCTTCAGAGAGAAGGGAATGTGCAGGCAGCCTTGGCAGAGTGGGTCCTGCATTCCCTGTGTCTGTGGGAGGTGGGGAGTAGGCAGAGTGTCCAATCGGGACAATCCCACCCAGCCCCTTTGGATGGCAGGTGACCCGGTGGTCTGCAGCAGCCCTCCATAAGGTGGGAGGTGGAGGTGGCAAAGGGAACTTCTGTGCAGAGATTGAGCTGTGCAGCGCAGAGAGCATGGAGACTGTTGTGTGAAAGGGGCTGTGGCTTAAGACCACCAAGGAAAAGAGGTGCAAACTGTGTGCTTTGCCAGCATCTTTGCTTATTGGTGCTGATAAAGAACTAAGGAGAGAGAAGAGGCAGCAGCTACTGACGATGCTTGATGATTCTGTGGCTGTGAGGAAAGCCAAGGGTGAACCAGATACACCGCAGGAAGCTGATTCCTTCTCAGTGTTTGGCAGCTGATGGCACAATCCAGTTTCTCTGCTGCACCATAGTTACTAGAAGCAGTTTAATGCATAGAGAAAAGACACATGCAGGAGACTGACCAGCTGACCAATGATGTGGACGCATGGGTTCCAGACTGGCCCACACCTTCCAGAGGGGGTCAGGAGCTGCAGCCAAAGGTGGAAGAGCCTGGGCACGGTCATTTTGCCAACGCTCTGGAGTGGGTGAGGCCTCCCCTGACCCCCCAAATGCCAGGTCAGCTATGTCTTGAAACCAGATGGCCTGGACAGTTTTGCTAAGTGAAATCAGAGAGTGCAATCAGAGAACATGGAAAATGGGTGTCAGGAGAATTCCACCTGCCACGAAACATGTCCCTGTAAAGAGGAATCTCCAGTAATTTGTGCTCTTACTGACTGAAGCACAGGAGCAAACACTCAATGAAACAAGGGACTTAACTGGAATGCTGGAAAATTCCACCAACAATATGGGGCTCACTTGCTCTCGCTCTGTGCTCTGTGAGGTCCACTGTGCCCGGATGCTGCTTTTCCTTCTTCAGCTCTGCTCCTCTCTCCATTGCCAGATCTGAGCATAAAGCTTTCAGAGAACACTCACATCCCAGATGGAGTCTTTGATTCCCTGGGCAGAGGAGCAGGGGTATCACCTGTCAGTCATGTCTTCACCATCCAGACTATCGAGTACACAGAAGAAAGAGAAGCGCCTCCAATCTCTCCTCCTGAAAGACCTGTGAGCTCCAGCTGGACTCTGGATGCAGCCCCTGGCTCCACCACAGGCACGCAGGCCCACGGGCCTTCACCACAGCTGCCCTCCCAGGGCGCATTCCCTGTTCCTGAAGAGTGCCCTGAGCTCAGCCACCAGACCGCTTCCTTTTTCTGTCTGCAATTGTCCTCCCGGTAGTCACTGAGAGCACCATACAGAACTTTATTAGTACCATATAGACCAATAGTCCCAATTATATCTCAGCTCAGATCTCTCCCGAACTCCAGAGAACATACATCTAACTGCCTACTCAGTATCTCCTCCGACTAGTTCCTAGATACCTCATAATTAACACATCCAAAATGCACTTTCTTTCAGAACCTTTTTCTCCCACAAACTCCTATTTCAATCGAGGATACTTCTATCCTCCCCAGTTTCTCAGCACAGAAATGCGGATAACATACTTACCTCTTTTTCTCTCACACACTACATCTAATCCACGGACGTGATGCTGATTCTCACTTTCAGTTATTCTTAGCATGCAACTCCTATTCCTGCTAGGGTGACTGACACCAGTCATCTCGCTGGCGTGAAGAGAGGAGACAAAGGTGGGAGTTCACGGTGGCAAATGTGCCCGAAATAATCTGGGCAAGCAACCAAACAAAAAGGAGCAACACATGCAAAGAGGCCCAGAAATGAGCAGAGGTGGCCCCTTGAACCTGCGGTGCAGGATTCATCTCTGCATGTGAAGAGTGAAACCGCAAATCCACGCAGAGCAGCTCCTGGTAGCAACACAGTGAACAATCCTGGAGTTCACACGGAGCTGGGGACATCTCAACTCTCTCCAGCCAGATCACAAAGAGCTGAAAACCTGAAGAAACCCACAGAACTATTAGAGGGTCGTATATTCGCGTTAGGGCTAGATTAGCTTTAGACATAAGGTTATTCCGAAACTGCACTAACAAAGTTTAAAAATAATCTTCCAAAAGTAACAGTAGAATTCAGAGGAAATTTAATTGCCTCTCCAAAAGAAAACTACCTTTTAAGAGTCAAACAACAACATCTAAACATTTAATAATGTGACATAGGCAATGTCTCCCACCCAGTCAAAAAACACTTCACATACGAAGAATAAGCAAATTATGATCCACAAGCAGGAGGAAAATGAGTAAGGAACGATGGAAACGATAGAAGTATCAAAGAAGAACTTCAGGATGGCAACTACAAATCTTATAAATGCATCCAGGGTTTACATGCTAAGGACATTTGAAAGCAAAACAGCTAGAGATAAAAAATTAAATGCACAAAGTAAAATATTTACTGGATAAGATTAACAGATTTGACATTGCAGAAGAATTTTAGAACATGGCAGTAGAAACTTTCAAACATTATGCACAGAAGAAAAAAGGCTAGAAAAGAAAGAAAAAGCCTCATTGACCTGTGGGCCAGCTTTGGGGAGCCTCAGATACAGGTAACTAAAGTCTCAGAAAAACAGGTAGGAGGGAGGAAGGGACACAGAAACGTTCTTGAAGAAATAATGGTTGAAACCTTTTGAAACATGAGCAAAACTGTAAATTCACAGAAGCAAGATAACCCAAATTGAATAAATGTAACGAAAAAACACAACTGTGAATCTCACATTCATTTCCAGTAACATTTTTCTTCAAAAATATGAGGGCGTAATAAAGACATTTGATGCAAACAAAAGCCAAGGAATGTGTTTACAGCAGCCAAGGAAGTCCTTACAGCCAAGGAAGGTGGTAAGGCACAGTCACATTGTTCTTCAGAATGAAGCACCTGTAATCTCAGCACTTTGGGAGGCCGAGGCGGGTGGATCGCGAGGTCAAGAGATCAAGACCATCCTGGTCAACATGGTGAAACCCCGTCTCTACTAAAAATACAAAAAATTAGCTGGGCATGGTGGCACGTGCCTGTAATCCCAGCTACTCGGGAGGCTGAGGCAGGAGAATTGCCTGAACCCAGGCGGAGGTTGCAGTGAGCCAAGATCGAGCCATTGCACCCCAGCCTGGGTGACATGAGCGGAACTCCATCTCAAAAAAAAAAAAGTATTAACGTGTTGTGGGATGTAAAACATATAGAAACAAAATACATGAAAATACAGGTAAGAGAATGGGAGGAGAGAAATGTAAGTGTGCTCTTGGGATGTTCTTACTTCATACGGCAATGATTCTGACAGGAGTGAAAGTAGATTGTGATAAATTAAAGACCCAGAACAGCCACTAAAACAATACCAAACATGTCTCTGTAAAGTGAACATATAAAGCTAACAGGTCAATCATGGAGATAAAATTGAATATTAGAAAATACTAAATTAATCCATTAAAAGTTTAAAGAAAGGAAAAATAACAAAGAGCAGAAGTGAAAAATAGAAAACAAACAGAAAGATGGTTTATGGGCCGGGCGCGGTGGCTCACACCTGTAATCCCAGCACTTTAGGAGGCCGAGGTGGGAGGATCAGGAGGTCAAGAGATCGAGACTATCCTGGTCAACATGGTGAAACCCTGTCTCTACTAAAATTACAAAAATTAGCTGGGCACGGTGGTGAGTGCCATTGCACTCCAGCCTGGGTAACAAGAGAGAAACTCCGTCTCAAAAAAAAAAAAAAAAAAAAAAAAGATGGGGCATTTGATTATGAAGGGACAGCGTGAGGGAAATCTGTGCATGGGGGGACATGGAACTGCTGTGCACTTGAATTGTGGCAGTGGTTACATGACTCTACTCATCCGTCCAAACTCATAGAAATGTGCATCAAAAGTGAATTTTACTTTGTGTATTTACTACAATAACTTTTGAAAATTAAAAGCAATGCTCAACATTATTAATTGTCAGAGAAATCAAAATTAAGCCCAAAATGTGATACCACAATAACGAGCCTGAAGCGATAGAGACTCTCAGCCATTGCAGATGGGAATGTCAAAAGGTACAGCCACTGTGAAAACACTGAAAGTTTCCTATAAAATTAAACACACACTTTGCATCTTAACCAGCAGTGCCCCTCCCAGGTATTTACTTAAAAGAACCGAGAACAGAAAAGGAAACACCGTATATACTCACTCATAGGCGGGTGATGAACAATGAGAACACATGGACACAGGGATGGGAGCACCACACACTGAGGTCTATTGGGGGAAATAGGGGAGGGACAGTGGGGGGGGGAGCAGGGGAGGGATGGCATGGGGAGAAATGCCAAATATGAGTGAGGGGGTAGAAGGCAGCAAAACACACTGCCATGTGTGTACCTATGCAACTATCTTGCATGTTCTGCACATGTACCCCAAAACCTAAAATGCAATAAAAATTTAAAAAAAAAGAAACGAAAACATGCCCACACAAAGATTCATGTATAAGGATCCATTGTAACTCTCTCCATAGTAGCTCCAAATTGGGAACATTTCAAAGTTCCATCGACAGGTGAATTCAGAAAAAGGTATTACATATCTGTACAAGAGAACACAACTCTGCTGTATCAATGGATATACATCACATGGTGAATGAATCTCAAAAATAGGTAACGAACTTCTAATACATGTGACATCATGGACGACTCTGAAAAGCAGACTGGAGTAAATAAAAGGTGGGGTTAAGGATGTGATGAAAAGCCACTGGTGTGGGTGCAGTGGAGAGAGAGCAGCAGAAGGTGTGGAAAGAAGAGGGCACAGGAAGAAGGTGGGAAGGCACAGGCACAGTTTTGACTATGGAGAGCCAAAAGTTGGATCATTTTCATTGCACTTGAGCCTTAGAATATGCCCATCGATGATAGACTGGACTGGGAAAATGTGGCACATATACACCATGGAATATTATGCAGCAATCAAAAACGAT
>CM052663.1:689426-706701 GCA_028533165.1 Leontopithecus rosalia
ACACACTGAGGTCTATTGGGGGAAATAGGGGAGGGACAGTGGGGGGGGGAGCAGGGGAGGGATGGCATGGGGAGAAATGCCAAATATGGGTGAGGGGGCAGAAGGCAGCAAAACACACTGCCACGTGTGTACCTATGCAACTATCTTGCATGTTCTGCACATGTACCCCAAAACCTAAAATGCAATAAAAATTTAAAAATAAATAAATAAATAAATAAATTAAAATAAATAAATAAATAAATACTGATCAATATAATCGAGTTACATTTGTTACCCAATAAAATCAAGTTTTTCATCTTTAAAGACAAATCTCACTATTAACAGACAGAAAGAACACCTGGAAGTTCTGTTTGTAGATATTGGTTCATCGTTAGTCCTTAATAACTGATATTTACTGAGCTGATATTTCCTGAGTACCAACTCTGTGCCAGCCACTGGGCAAAGTGCTTAATATTGATTTGTTCATTCATCCATTCATTCATTCATTAATAGGTATTTTTGAGCACCTCCCTGATGGCAGGTAATGTTTTAGATGCTGGGGATTCACCTGATGTATTTATGTATTTAGGTTCACATTGTCATTTTACAGATAACAAAACTGAGCTCTATGGAAATTAACTTGAATCGGATTCCAGGAATCTAGTCCTATTTCTGAGTCTCTTAGCCTTTCAAACCATGCTTGCTTTCCATGAGGCACAGAGCCCTCCCCTGTGAAATGAACAGGATATAGTTCTCCCACCTATCTCAGTAGGGAAGTAGCTAAAGACCAAAAGGGATGATGTAGACAGCTGCTTTTCAAGCCACCAAGCGCCATATAAATTATTGTTATCATGTGCCTAAGGAGTGTCTTTGCAACACAAAATTAGAAACATATTTTTAAAACTTTCCATTGTTTACTTTTCCTCTTAAGAATCACCGGGAGTTTATTTGAAGACAGTAGCACAAAGATCTTTTTTTAAAGGGTAGTTTCAAGTCCATAGCCAAAGACTTTATTCTTTCACAGTGGATGGTGGCACAGCCACAGAGCCATGTCAGGCGCAGTTTTTCTCCCAGCACGCAGAGGACCACAGCTCTTGAATCAGACTGTGTTCATTACCCACGCAATTTGGTTTTGCATTTTGACCTTAAAAATCATGAGTCATGGTGATAGGTTTTAACCAGTATGACTCTGCCCAAAGGCAGAAAAATGGATTAATGACCTTCTGAATCCTACCCTCTTAGACTGAGAATAATGTTTTCTGTAAATGCTTTTAGAACCAATTATAAAAACAATCTACCCAGACTAAAAATTTGTGTCAAAATGTAAAATAACTGTACCCACATTTTAGGTACTAAAAGATTTCTTTTGCCTGTGTCTTCAAAATACTGACTTTAGGGAAAAATGGTAAACAATTTTTTTTAATTTAAAATACAATTTCCAAGTTACATAGCAGCTTGAAGCCTATATGATAGCAATTACTGTGTAATTAAAAGTCAGATGGTCTCTGGTCATAAATGTCATAAAAAAGACTGCCTGTCTGATGGATTGTTTTTAGGAGTCATCACTAAGCACTGAGAATGGATAAACAGCCTTGAATTATAAAAAAATCCTCTCATCAGGACATCACTTAATTAAAGAAGCAGAATGTATTGTTTTCAAAATATTCCAGGCCTTTGCATGAAGTTTCAGAAATCTGGCTACAGAACAAAGGAATAAAATGTTTGGAAGAGAGCTAGTTAGTCATCCAGGAGACAGAGGATCTGCAGGCCTCTCTTTTTGCAGTGGATTCTTCAAACTCTTGCCAGTGAGCAGTTAAGAAAGTGGGCAATCTTTGTACACCTAGGAGGAATTCAGACACAGGAGTGGGGACTACTTGCTATACCTGATTATATGGGCTGACCAGTTCCCTCCTAAAGACAACTTAAAGTCTGTCATCCAGAAGACCACAAGGACGGCTAAACAGCAGGAAGGAGAGCTTTATTGTCCACATTGCTTTGCAAGCTGGGAAGAGAAAGTCTCCAGCATGGACCAAAGGTGCTCTCTCTTTGAAGAGCAGGAGGACAGTTGGGTTTTTCTGCCTCATGGAGTCCATATGACAGAACGGAGTCCTACATATTCAGCAGGTTTTGGGGGAATGCTAGACATACTTAGGAGGGGAGACAAGGCCACATGCAAAGGGTAAACAAGTCTGTAACACACATTCCATGCTCTTAACATTAAAATGAGGCAGATTTTGCCTCTTTACATTAGAAAGGTGAACGATAGGACACAGAGACAGTTTGAGCATAGCCTCCATGAGCTGCTGACACGGCAGCAGCTTTTGGGGAAAGAATGCCTGTTGCTAAGGCAGGCCCTCTGTCTGGTCACCTTTGTGGTGGTCTGGGTTATAAGTCAGAGTTAGGATGACTTGCCTGACAGCTCCTATTGTTAGGGACTTTAGCAGAATGCGTTTTTTCTTGTAGGAATGTGCCATGTCATCCAGGCCCCTAATGCTTGACTCATAGGTAACTTTGTTTCCTTAACTTTTGGGTCCATCTTAGTTGATAAAGGACATCTATCCTCATCTCTCAGATCACATCTCCTAACCCCTAGGGGACTAGGGTCCACTCAGAATGTGACGTTTGTTGGAGATAGGGTCTTTACAGAGGTAATCAAATTAAATGAAGTCATTAGGTGAGGTCCTAATCCAATACAACTGTGACCTTAAGACAAAGTGGGGGACCAAGACACAGAGACAGCCATGCACAGAAGGAAGACAGTGTGAAGACACGTAGGAGGAAGCCATGTGAAGATCAGAACCACACTGCAGAGCATCAGAAGGATGCCATGTGAAGATCAGAACCACACTGCAGAGCATCCGAAGGATGCCATGTGGGCGCCAGAATCACGGCTGCAGAGCATCCGAAGGATGCCATGTGGGCGCCAGAATCACGCTGCTGCAGTCTGATAAAGATGTGAGGCTTCCAAAGAGGGAAGAGGCAAGGAAGGGTCCTTCTCTCACAGGTTTCAGAGGTACCATGATTTTGCTGACACCCAAACCCGCAAGAAGCATGAGGCAATGCATTTCTGCTTCTTAAGACACACAGTTGACAGGACTTTGTGATGGCAGCCCCAACGAACAAATATAAGAATCTTTCTTTTTACTATTGTTTTTTACTTTTTTCTTTTTAAAAATTATTTATTTATTTATTTGAGACAAAATCTCACTGTGGCCCAGGCTGGAGTGCAGTGACGCGATCTTGGCTCACCGCAATCTCCACTTTGTGGGTCCAAGAGATTCTCCTGCTTCAATCTCCTGAGTAGCTGGGACCACAGGCACGTGCCAGCATGCCCAGCTAATTTTTTTTGTATTTCTAGTAGCGGTGGAGTTTCACGGTGTTAGCCGGGATGGTCTTCATCTCCTGACCTTGTGATCTGCCCACCTCAGCCACCCAAAGTGCTGGGATTACAGGCATGAGCCACCGCGCTTGGCCTTAAATTCTTATTATACTTTCAGTTCTGGGGCACATGTGTAGAATGTGCAGGTTTGTTACCTAGGTATACACGTGCCATGGTGGTTTGCTGCATCCATCACCCCGTCATGTACATTAGGTATTTCTCCTAATTCTATCCCTTTCCTATCCCCCGACCCTGCTTTCCCTCCCCTAGGCCCCACCCTCCATCATGTCCCCTCCCTGTGCTCCTGTGTTCTCGTCGTTCAGCACCCACTTATGAGTGAGAACATGTAGTGTTTAAAGGAATCAATTTTGTTTAGTCATTAAGAGGATGGGCTTCCAAGTCAGTCAGTCATTCAGCCAATGTTTTCTGAGCTCCCTGACTTAGGCACTAAGACTACAGACACAGTCAAGGCAGGCTGGGTCCACTTTTCACGCAGCTCACGTCAAGCAGAGGAAGGCAGACAATGAACAAGCAGAACAGCATATAAAGTGAGCTCAGAACTGGTGATACCAAGAAACAAAGGTGGAAAGCTAGTTAAAGAGAGCTGTAGTTTGGATTTTAGAGGTTGTCATGAAATACCTCTCTGAAATGGTCATTTGAGTAGAGATACAAATAGTCAAAAAGGAACTAGTCATGCAAATATCTAGCAAAAGAAGATTCTATGTAGCAGGAAAAAGTCTGCTATATTCCAGGAATAGACAGAGGAAGAGTCAGGCAGGGGAGTCTTCAGGAGACTGTGGTAGGAGATGATGTTTGAATGGCTTATGAAACCAGGTGAGTCATGGTGGAGAATCTGGATTTTCGACTATGACTAAAAGAAAATTATTGGAGTCTTTTCTTTTAAATTCTACTTTAGGTGTATACTATATCCAGCATTTCTCCCCATGTTATCCCTCCCCACTCTCCCCACCCTCTGCTATCCCTCCCCTAACCCCCAACTGCCCCCAATGTGTAATGCTCTTGTCCCTGAGTCCATGTGTGACTCTCACCCACCTATGAGTGAGAACATGGAGTGTTTAGTTTAGTGTTCTTGTGTCAGTTTGCTGAGAATGATGGCTTCCAGATTCATCCATGTCCCTACAAAGGACACAGACTCATCGTTTTTTATGGCTGCGTAGTATTCCATGGTGTATATGTACCACATTTTCTTTGTCCAGTCTATCATTGATGGGCATTTGGGTTGGTTCCAGGTCTTTGCTATTGTACACAGGGCTGCAGTGAACATATGTGTGCATGTGTCTTTATAGTAGAACGATTTCTAGTTCTTTGGGTATAAAAGTACAGAGTCCCTGTGATCTGTTTACATTAAAATATTCCTAGTTGCAGTATAAAAATAAATGGAGGTGAAGATTGGAAGCAGGAAAAGCAGCAATTAAGATGAGAGAGAGAACTGGCTCTGGCTTGTGGGGCAGTGAAGAGGGACGGTCAATAGTTCCCTTTTTTTCTTTTTTTTTTTTTCCTTTTTATGGCAACAAGGTCTCTCTGTATTGCCCTGGCTGGTCTAGAACTCCTGGGATTAAAGTCAGTCTCCCACCTCTGCCTTCCTAAGTGCTGGGATTACACAGGAATTGAAGATGATTCTTTACTTTCCGATGTGCAACTCAGTGATGATGCCATGAAAGGCGACAAGAAGGAGGAGGGTTGACGGTAGAGAGAGAGTGGAGTCAAGATTTGCACTTTGGACTGTTTAATTTAGAAAGTTTGTTACACATTTGCACAGAACTGTGGAGTATGCAGTTGTCAGAAACTGATAGTGTACTGAAGATACGACTTTGGAAATGACTGGCAGGTAGGTTCATCCACGGACCTGGATGAAATGACCTAAGGAAAAAGGATAGAAAGGGAAGGGTCAGAGGGTATGTCAAGGACTGTGCCGACACATGGAGGTTGGCAGAAAAGGAGGAACCAGTAAAAGAAGATGCAGTGAGCCTGGGGATTTAGTGGCTGACCAAGGAAAAAAGAGGAGCATGGCATAGATTATTGCACAAAAAGCTTTCTTGGTGCAGCGTGGAAGTCCCTCCCAGCAGGAAATGGTGTAAGAGGCCGCACGGCATGGGAGGGGGGTATAGGAGAGGAGACTGACAAGATTAGCTTAGCAAGATGGGGGCCCTGTGTCAGGGAGCTGGGAAGGACAGCAGAGGCTTCAGTTCTTTTACAGCCACAGATTTGTCTTACCCAAGACGAGCAGATATTGGGTGAAGATTTGCAGGGTATGTCAAGCAAGCAGACTTTAAATCATAAAAAAGATACTTATTTGAGCAATTGGATGTGTAAGGATTTGAGTTTGGTGCCAGTGGGCCTTGAGCCAAAGGTCCCTGTCTGCTGTGAAGACGTAAACACAGAGACTAGCACACGGGGAAATCTTTGACCCATTTTTATGACAAAGGATGAGACAGAAAGGCAGAAAAATGACCGGGCACAGTGGCTCATGCCTGTAATCCCAGTACTTTGGGAGGCTGAGGCGGGCAGATCACGAGGTCAAGACATTGAGATCATCGTGAAACCTTGTTTCTACTAAAAATACAAAATGAGCTGGGCATGGTGGTGTGTGCCTGTAGTTACAGCTACTAGGAAGGCAGAGGAAGGAGAATTGCTTGAACCCAGGTGGGGAAGTGGCAGTGAGCCGAGATTGCACCACTGAACTTCAGCCTGATGACACAGCAAGACCTCTGAAAGAAAGAAAGAAGGAAAGAAAAAAATAAAGAAAGAAAGAAAGAAAGAAAGAGAAATAAAGAAAGGAAAGTAAAAGAAAGAGAAAGACAGAAAGAGAAATAAAGAAAGGAAAGTAAAAAAAGGGAAAGAAAGAAAGGAAGAAAGAAAGAGAAATAAAGGAAAGTAAAAAAGAAAGAAAGAAGGAAAGAAAAAAGAAATAAAGAAAGAGAAATAAAGAAAGGAAAGTGAAAGAAAGAAAGAAAGAAATAAAGAAAGTAAAAAAAGAGAAAGAAAGAAGGAAAGAAGAAAGAAGAAGGAAAGAGAGAGAAAGAAAGAAGGAAAGAAAGAAAGGCTCAAGGATGGGAAGAAAAGTGATTGAGCAAGAGAGACTGAGAGACACAGTCAGGTGGTAGCTTGGAAAAGCGGTGAGGAAAATCTCAGAAAGAAGGGAGCATTCCCTGACTGCTGAGGGTTCAAGAGGAGGAGGAGAGAGAACTGATGATGCAGTTGTCTGAACAAGACACTTGACAGCCTTGTTGAGGGCAGTTTCAGTGGAATAGTCGGGGAAACCTGGACTGCAGCATGCTGAGGAGTGGAAGCAGAGATGTGAGTATCCACAGCTCTTCCAAGGAAGACTTTCTGTTTTAAGTTATGTTGTCTGAAGAAAAACGGAGATGTGGGCTAGTTGCTGTACAGTAGCAGGAGCATGAGTCCTTTTAACGCCTTTTTAATGAGAACTCTTACAGCCTGCTGTGTAGGTGATGGGGACAAAGAGCCCATCCTTCCCTGGTTTCAGGTTTCCCTGTGGAGGGACTTCACCAGAGGGAACTTTTGGCCTTTTGTAAGCTCTTTGCTCCTCACAACGGAGAATGAGTTAACTCCTCTGTGGTGGAAACGCATTGCTCCCGTTTCTCAGGCTGCTAGAGTTGATCTATTAAAAGTTTGCAAACACTAGGAAAATGTTTCTTCCCTTTTCTTCATTCTGTAAAAGACCGGGATGAGACAGCCGCCCTGGAAAAGTGTTCCTACCCTGGACCTACGCTTTTCTTTAGGAGGCTTTTCTGAGGTCTAAACTGGATCAGGAAGCAGATTGTCAGCAAGGCCTTTGACCAACAATTTAAAGATTCTCTGCAATGCGTTTGCAGTAACGATGACGAAAACCTTCTTTCTATTACCCTATTTCAGTTGAGTCTATCTCAATGGGTCCATACTTGAGTCCATATGATGTACAAATATGTTGGGTATTGACCGCTAAAAATGTACAAATGGGATATTGGCAAGAATGAGTCAGGAAAATGGAAAGCAAATCCTGGGGATATGGGAAGGAGAATTGTAACTGGAGGAACTACGACATTGAGTGGGCTGGACCTGCAGTGTTGTATGTCCACTGCAACCGAAAAGAAAGTGGAGTAGAGGGGTGCAGAGGCAGACAGAGCCTGGAGAAAGGCTTGGGATGAAATCTTGCCTCCATAATTTAGCAAGCTAGATGGCTTTGGGAATCTTTCTTAATCTCTCTTTTATTTTTATTTGTGAAATTGGAATAGTAATACTTATTATAAATTTGTTGTGAAGCATACATGAGGTTTCACATGCAAAATACTTACCAAGGGATCTGGCCCCTTATCATTGGTAAATAAATAATGACAACATCTATAGTAATGCTATAGATGCAACATCTATAGTAATAGTAATAAGTACATACGTCAGGGAGGGCAAAGTGCAGAAACGTGTGGGAGCGTGTGGACATCCTCCTGGTGTCCAGCAAAGTCGTTAAGTTTGTAGTTTGCACATCCATAAAGCCAGAGGAATTTTCTAGAGGTTTCAATATAAATAACTTTCCATGTCTTTCTTCAGTGAAAACATATTTTTGGTGTTTGGTGTTCAAAAAGTCTTTTTGGCATTCACTTCAGGCAGGACAAAAACTGCTTTTGCTCTTGGAAAGTAAGCAGTGTGGAACAGATGATTGGCCTATTTCATACTTTCAGTTCCAGGAAAACTTATCTTCACTTGAAAATGGAAGAGTGTGTGCAAAAGTCTGATAACAGCTTTTTATCACAGAGTGTTTGTAGAGAGTCTGAGAGCGGGCACATTTTGTTTCTCCTGATTGATCACATAGTTTAGACAAAAGCCCTATCAAAGTTTTTGCCAAATCGTAATGATTTCCTCCAACAATATGCAATGAAGAACTGAAGGAGAGCTTCATGAGAGCTCGGTGCCTATCCATCCACACTCTTCCTCTGCTAGTGAGGCATCCCGTATCAGAGATGTTGATAACATTGTCTGCCAGTTCCTTTTAAGGGAGGACAATACCCTAAGGTAAAAGGTAAAATTTATAAAATACATATATTAAGGAATTCAGTTTCATTCATACACACACACACACACACACACACACACACACACACGATCTAGTACATTTCCTGTACCATGAAGAGTTCTCTTGCACGCCTTGGAAGTTAATCCCCTTTACTCTTCCTTCCCAACTATAAGGCAAATACTTTCTGATTCTGTTTTCATCTGTTTGTTTTGCCTGTGTTTGGAATGATGATATGGAATGATGAAATACGTATTTTTTGTGTAGGACTTTTTTTCCCACTCCACATAATATTTTTGAAATTAATTAATGTTGTTTCTGGCATCCACAATCTATTCCTTTTTATTGCTGATTGGCTGGTTGAAATATTATTCTTTTGTAAACTGTCTGCCCAGGTCTTTTGTCAATTACCTTATTTTTGTTAATTGATAATCTTTAGAAGTTACTATATTTTGGACACAAATTTTTGTCAGATTTAAATATCGTGAATATATTTTCAGAGTCAGTGGCTTGAGAATTTGTTACTTTGATGGTAATCCCATTACTGGGTATATATCCAAAGGACTATAAATCATTCTACTATAGGGACACATGCACATGAATGTTCATTGCAGCACTGTTTACAATAGCAAAGACCTGGAACCAACCCAAATGCCCATCGATGATAGACTGGACTGGGAAAACGTGGCACATATACACCATGGAATATTATGCAGCAATCAAAAATGATGAGTTCATGTCCTTTGTAGGGACATGGATGAATCTGGAGAACATCATTCTTAGCAAATTGACACAAGAACAGAAAAGGAAACACCGTATATACTCATTCATAGGCGGGTGATGAACAATGAGAACACATGGACACAGGGAAGGGAGTACCACAAACTGAGGTCTATTGGGGGAAATAGGGGAGGGACAGCGGGGGGGAGGGGGGGAGGGATGGCATGGGGAGAAATGCCAAATATGGGTGAAGGGGCAGAAGGCAGCAAAACACACTGCCACATGTGTACCTATGCAACAATCTTCCATGTTCTGCACATGTACCCCAAAACCTAAAATGCAATAAAAAGAAAAAAAAAACAAATTTTGATAACCACAAATTTAAAATTGCATCAAGACTGACTAATCGATTCTTTATTTTAATACTAGAGAATTTTGGCCAAGTGCAAGTAATCTTTGTCTGCCTTGAGAGTAAGAAGATATTCTCTATGTTTTCTTCAAGAAGCTTTATGATTCTAACTTTTAACATTATGCCTATAACTATATTCAGTTTTATGAATGGAACAAGGTAAATTTCAAGGTATATATAGATGTTTAAATCAGGTTTATTGCCATACAATTTCCATGAAATAAAATTCATCTTTTTAAATTATACTTGACAAGTTTTGAAAGAAGCGTACAATTCTGTAACCTCCACCACAATTGAGGTACAGAATATATTTTTCAATTCAAAGTTTTCCAGCGCTCCTTTTCAATCCATTTTTTCTATTTCCCTTACCGTTGGAAAATGCCGATGTGTCTCTGTCCCTTTAGTTTTGCTCTTTCTACAATGTCATATGTATGAAATCGTATAATATATAGTCTTTTCTGTTTGATTTCTTTCACATAGCACAGTGCGTGTGACATTCCTTTATATCATTGCATGGATCAGCAGTTCTTTTTTATTGACAAGTAGAATCTGAATGCATGAGTTTCCCACAAAGTTTTATTCATTCACCAGTTGACGAATATTTTGGTTGCTTTTGATTTTTGGCTATTCTGAATGAGCTTCTATGAACATTTGTGTACAGGTCTTTTTGTGGGTATATGTTTCCATTTCTCTACATGAATCACGTGGAAAGAGCATGTTACTTTAATGAGAGACTGTCCAACTGTTTTCCAAAACTGACTGCATCATTTTGCCTCTTTATCAGCAATAATGAGAGTCACTCACGTCATCCCTCATACTGGGTACATTTTAGTCTTTTTAAATTTTAGCCATTCTAGTAGGTATGCAGTGATATCTCACTGTGGCTATAACTTGCATTCTAATAACGAGTATCTTTTTATGTATTTATTGGCTATTTGTATATCTCCTTCGGTAAAATCTCCATACAAATATCATTTTTAAATTTCACTTGGATGGTTTATCATCTTATTATTGAGTTATAAAAACTCTTTACATAATTTGGACATATGTTTTATCAGTTACATATTTTGCAAATATTTTTGCCCAATCTCTGTGTGTGTAATTTTTATTATGAATGAGTGTTGAAGTTTATCAAATCCCTTTTTAGTGCATTAATTGAAATAATCACGATTTGTCCTTTCTATCCTGCTGAAATGGTAATGCACATTGTTGGATTTTTGAATATCAAACAAACTTTGCATTCCTGGGATAAGCATTATCACTTGATAATGATAATATTTGCATAAATTGCTGGATTCTATTTGCTAGAATTTTGTTGAAAATTTTACATCTATGTTCATGAAGGCTACTGGCCTATAGTTTAATTTTCTTATAATGTCCTTTTCTGGTTTCAGTATCAGTGTGATGTTACTTTCATAAAATAATTAGAGGAGTATTTACTTCCTTTCTATTTTCTGGAAGATTTTGTGTAGGATTGATATTATTTCTTCCTTAAATGTTTGGTAGAATTTATCAACGAAGTCATCTGCCCAGGAGTTTTCTTTGTCAGAAGGTTTGTAACTATGAATTAAATGTAATAATAAGGACCGTTCAGGTTACCTATTCTTCACAGGTGAGCTTTAGAACGTTGCGTCTTTCAAAAAAAATGTATTCTTTTCATCTAAGCTACGGAATACATCGATGTAAAGTTGATTGTAAGATTCCTTTGTTAGCTTTTTAATGTCAATGGAATCTGAAATAGGATCTCTTTGTACGATGTGAATTTGAGGCTTCTCTCTTTTTTCCTTTCTGGCTAGAGGTTTATAATTTTACAGATCACACCGAAGAACCAGTTTCTAATGTCATTTATTTTCTCTAGTGCTTTTTTCACTTTTCCATTTCATTGACTTCTACTCTTTGTCATCCCTCTTTTTCTGCTTATTTGGGATTAATTTTTCTAGTTTCTTAAGACAATAGCTTAGATTAAAGGTTGACAAATTACAGTGTGTGGCGTATTTCTGTATAATCTCTTAGTTAAGAATGATTTTTATATTTTAAACTCTTGTGAAATTATAAAAAGCAAAGCCAAATAATATTCAGTAGAGACCATGGTGGTCCACAAAGCTTAAAATATCTGCTATCTGGGCCAAGCGCGTGGCTTATGCCTGGAATCCAGCACTTTGGTCAGCTGAGCTGGGCAGATCATCTGAGGTCAGGAGTTCGAGACCAGCCTGGCCAACATGGCAAAACCCCATCTCTACTAAAAATAAAAAAATTAGCTGGGCGTGGTGGTGGACACCTGTCATTCCAGCTACTTGGGAGGCTGAGGTGGGAGAACCCCTTGAACCCAGGAGGTGGAGGTTGCAGCGAGCCAAGATGGCACCTGGGTAACAGAGCAAGACTCAATCTCAAACAAACAAACAAAAAAATGTAGTATCGGTTCTCTTATTTTTAAACGTTTACTAATTGCTGACTTCAATAATTGATTTATGATATTTTGTCTTTTTAAATATAAGCATTTAAAACTACAGCTTTTTCATGAATTGCCGTTTCAGCAGCATCTCAATTTCTTATGTTGTGGGTTTTTTTCCCATTCAGACAAAAGTTTAATTTCTTCTTTGCCCTATGGGTTATTAAGTGTTGGTTGCTAATTTCCAAATGTTTATATAGATAGTCCCTCCACCACTTTTTCTCATCACCGATTTTTAGTTAAACTCTGTTGTGGTCAGAAAACATATTTTATATTATTTAAGTTCTTTTAAGTTTATTGAAAGTTGTTTAAGATCCAAAATAAATGTTATCTTGGTAAATATTTTATTTACACTTGAAACTAATTAGTATTCTGCTGTCTTTGGGTGTTTTATGTATGCTAATATGGAGTTTCTTTTTTATACAGATATTCTGTTTTTTATTATCTTTTCTTTAAAAAAATCTTGTTGAAAAATATGTCCTTTTCTTCCATCTGATTGACAAAGTGCCTTGGCCAAAATTCA
Organism: Leontopithecus rosalia; assembly: GCA_028533165.1. Lineage (NCBI taxonomy): Eukaryota > Metazoa > Chordata > Mammalia > Primates > Cebidae > Leontopithecus > Leontopithecus rosalia. The sequence continues at coordinate 701,912 of CM052663.1, forward strand.
ATTACCTCAATATCTGAGAGTTAAATTTTAAACTCTTATGGGATTTTTAAATCCCACAGATTTTTATATACTGTCTTTTTAATAATACCTAATATAAAATCTTTCAGAATTAATGTAGTTTGACCCATGGTTTTTCTGTTGTTTTCTCTTTTGATTTTTTTCTTTTTTTTTCTTTTTTTTGCTGGTTGATTGATTTGCTTTTTAGAAGTGAGTTCAAATACTAGGATAGTTTCTAGATATTTACCTCATTGATTTGCAGTTTAGTTCCATTGTAATCAGAGTCAAACATTGTATATGATTTCTTTTACATTCATTGAGGTTTATTATATTACCCAGTATGTGGTCCATCTCAGTAAATGTTCCATGCATATTTGAAAATGATGTGTATCCTGCTATTGTTGGGTGAGATTTTCTGTAAATATCAAATGGATCAGGTTGACTATTTGTGTTGTTTAAATTTTCTAAAGCTTTACTGATTTTTGTCTACTTGTTCTGTCAATTACAGAGAAATATTTGCTAAAATCTGTCATGATTGGAATTTGTCTGTCTCTTCCTTCCTTTCTGCCAAGTTTTGTTTCACATGTCTTAACGTTGTAATGTGAGTTACTATATACTTGAATTCAGAAGATTTGATAAATTGATTCTTTTGTCATTATGAAATATATTTCTTTATTTTGGTAATATTCTTTTTCTCGAAATCTAACTTATTTGCTACTGGCACGGTCCTGTCAGCTTTCTTATGTTTAGCATTGCATGGTACATCTTTTCCTAGTTTTTTCACATGTGGCTTATTTGTATCTTTATTTTTAGAGTATCTTTTACAAAAATAGCATATCCTTAAGTCTAATTTTTAAATTCAGCTTGACGGTGTTTTCCTTTTAAATAGAATGTTTGACTAATTTACATTTAAAATCATTAATGATATTAATAAATTTAATCCTAAACTCTGAGTAGTTCTTCCTTTTCTCATATATATTTCCTTCTTCTCTTTCTTCTTTCTAATCTATTATTTAATAAGCTGAAGGTTTTTAAAGAATGTGTTGGCTTGTTTTTAGTACTCCATTTTATCATTTCTACTGGCTCTTCAGCTGTTTCTCAGTATTTTTTAAGTTGATGTGCTAGACATTAGTATGTGAATATCTAAATTGCCCTTGGCTATGTTAATATATTATTCTACTTCATAAACAATATGACAAATTCGTACCAGTTGAATTCAATTTACTCACCACAGTCTTTGTGCCCTTGTTATATATTTTACTTTGACATATGCTACAAACAGTGTAATACATTTTCGTTATGTTGCTTGAAATAGTCGTTTTTTTATTACCCATATATTTATTTTTTTATCTATATGTATTCTCTTCCAAAGAGTCTTTGTTTTAACATTCATCTTCAGTCTGACACAAGTTCCTCTATATTTGTCTAAATATTTTTTGTATTGTCTTCAGATTTTAAAGAATAATTATAATACATGTAGAGTTAAAGGTTAACAAGGTTTTTTTCTTTTATTATTTAAAATAGGTTGATCTATTATCTTCTTTCTTCTATTGTTTTAGATGAAAAGTTAACTGTTAATGTTGTTGCTTTAATTTCAATATTTCTAAAAATATGGCAATACCCTTCAGGACATAGGCACGGGCAAAGATTTCATGACAAAATCACCAAAAGCAATTGCAAACAAAAGCAAAATTTGACAAATGAAATCTGATTAAACTAAAAAGCTTCTGGACAGCAAAAGAAACTATCATCAGAGTAAACAGACAACCTACAGAATGGGAGAAAAATTTTGCAATCTACCTATCTGACAAAGGTCTAATATCATGAGTCTACAAGCTACTTAAACAAATTTACAAGAAACAAACAAATAACCCCATTAAAAAGTGGGCAAAGGACATGAACAAACACTTCTCAAAAGAATACATTCATGCAGCCAACAGACATATGAAAAAGAAATTCAACATCACTGATCATTAGCGATGTAAATCAAAACCACAATGAAATATCATCCCACACTAGTCAGAATGGTGATTATTAAAAAGTCAAGAAACAGATTCTGGTAAGGTTGCAGAGGAAAAAGAACACTTTTACACAGTTAGGGGAAATGTAAATTAGTTCAACCACTGTGGAAGACAGTGTGGCAATTCTTCAAAGTTCTAGAAGCAAAAATACCACTTGACCTGGTAATCCTATTACTGTGTATACACCCAAAGAAATAAATCATTCTGTTAGAAAGATACATGCATATATATGTTCACTGCAGTGCTGTTCACAACAGCTAAGACGTGGAATCAACCCAAATGCCCATCAATGATTGACTGACTGTGTAAAGAAATGTGGTAAATATACACCATGGAATCTACACCATGGTAGATACACACAATGCAGCCATAAAAAGAATGAGATCATGACATTTGTAGGGACATAGATGGAGCTGGAAGCAATTATCCTTAGCAAAGTAAGGCAGGAACAAAAAACAAAACACCACACATACTCTTACATCTAAGTGGGAGCTGAATGATGAGAACACATTGACACATAGTGGAGAACAGCACACATTAGGGCCTGTGGCAGGGGGAGGCGGAGGGGGAGTATCCAAAAGAATAGCTAATGAATTCTGGGCTTAATACCTAGGTGATGAGTTGGTCTGTGTGGCAAACCACTGCGGTACATGCTTGCCTATATAACACCTGCCCATCGTGCACGTGTACCCCAGAACTTAAAAGTTGAAGAGAAAAACAAACAAATAAATAAATAAAAACAAATAAAAGTATTTCCTCTTTTTTCTGGTTTTAATTTTTAAAAAATCTTTTCAATGGTCTATTTTTCTTTGTAATTATCCGTCTTAGAGTTTATTCAGTCTGTGGGTTGGTATCATTTTCCATTTCATCATCTTCATCAGTTTCTCTTCAAAATGTTTTCTCAGCTCACCCCTATGTCTTTTCCATCTGGGTTCCACTTACATGTATGTTAGACCATTTGAAGCGTCCTCATGGAGTTTGGAGGCTGTATTCATTCCTCCACAGTTTTGTTTGTTGTCTCTTTTCTTTTCTTTTAACCTCTATGTATTTCCTAACATTTTTCAGATTGTTAGGGTTGATGGCCAAGCCCATTAGTCCTAATTAGTCCATCCTAATTACAGTCCAATCTGTAATTGATCTGAGTCTGAATTTTCTTGTGATTCTACTTAGATTCAGTTCATCAGTAACTTCAAATATTTTGAGAATGAGATCAAGTATCTTCTAGTGAGGCTTGGGATTTGAACACAGGCAAGGCTCCAGAGAGTTCATTAAGCTCAGCTGACCAAGCTCTAACTTTCTGAGCCATCAGTGAGCTCATTCTGCTTTACAGATTTTGGGTGTCTGGGGGATTCTTATTGCTGAATTCCCATTGCTCTCAGTTCCACCCTCAGTTCTCTGAAATCTGGGATAACATTTTTCTTTCATGCTTCTTTGTGCCCAGCCTTCAGAGGACAGCAGACATGTACCACAAAGACCAAACTGCCTAGGAGGGATTTATCTGTGCTGTCTTGTTCTCCCCTGATGTTTGGCCATTATGTCCTTTAGAAAAGAGTTTAAGAATGAATGTGGATTCATCCCGTCTGTGACTCCTTGGGCTTCTAATCCACTGTTGAATCCATTATCAACTTTCTGACCCTCAAGACCCAAGAAAGCAAATAAAATAACGGTAGGTACAAGCAAAAATTTGTAGCAGAAACATATTGTTCTGTCTTGTAACACAAGGTGTGAGACATTCCCATAAGTTGATCATTTGAACACTTTGGATATATGGCTCTGGCATCTAGGCACGTCACATTATGGAGAAGGCAAGGATGCTACTTAGAATTCTGGGAGAGAGATCCAAATGGCTGATTGCTAACAGTTCGGGATTGTAGCTCCCAGTGAAAGCGCAGAGAACGAGAGGACGCCACACTTTCAGATGAGTTTTGGGTGCTCACGGACCAGAGGATTCCCAGTGGAGGGGCCCCATGGGTCTCCAGGGCGACGCTTGTGGCCGGTGCAGTGGTTTTGCCAGCGCCTCGTCGCGGCAGCTCTTCATGCAGAGTAAAAGGGAGGAGATTCCCGGGCAGAGGAGCACCTCAGTCTTATTGCTGCTGTTTTGGCTGGTGCGGTGGGTTGCTCGGATTTCACTGGGAGTCAATGAACTGGGCGTCCACTCAGCAACCCAACTACAAAGGCAGTAATTGTAGAGACAACAAATGGATAAATTTGTAATAAAGGGAAGAAACCAGCCTAAGAAGGCTGAGAATGCCCGAAATCAGAACCCCTCTCCCTCTACAGGGGATTGCAGTTCCTCATCAGCAACAGAACAAACCCTGATGGAAAAGGACTGTGTCCCATTATCTGAAGTAGGCTTCAGAAGGTGGATGATAAGAAACTTCTGGGAGTTAAAAGAACTTGTTCTAACCCAATGTAAAGAAACTAAGAACTTTGAAAAAGAGGTTTGACGAAATGCTAACAAGAATAGACAATATAGAGAGGAATATAAATGAACTACCAGAGTTGAAAAACACAACACAAAAACTTAGCGAAATATGCACAAGTTTGAATAGCCGAATTGATCAAGCAGAAGAAAGGATATCAGAGATTGAAGATATACTTAATGAAATAAAATGAGAAGACAAGAATAGAGAAAAAAGCATAAAAAGGAATGAGCAAAGTCTCCAAGAAATATGGGACTATGTGAAAAGACCTAATTTACGTTTGATAGGTGTACCTGAATACAACGAAGAGAATGAATCCAAGCTGGAAAATATTCTTCAGGATATTATT
>CM052663.1:707201-720494 GCA_028533165.1 Leontopithecus rosalia
TTAAGACTGATGGTGTTTTTCTGCCCAGGCTTCTCCTGTCTGGCTTCCTTCTTGCGTCTGTAATAGGCAACTCTGCCTTCCCGGAGCTCCAAACCTCAGTCAGAAGGGGAACCAGTCCCGTTTACTCTGCGCTGAGGGCTGCCACACCGAGGTGCCAGCACAACCGCTGCACTGGCCTCAGGAGTTGTGTTGGGGACCCGTGTGGCTCCTCCAAACCTCGGTCAGAAGGGGAGCCAGCCCTGTTTACTCTGCTCTGAGAGCTGCGGTGCCGAGGTGCCAGCAAAACCACTGCACAGGCCACAAGAGTCGCGCTGACCACCCATGTGGCTCCTCTACTGGGAATCTTCTGCTCCATGAGCGACCAGAATTTGTCTGAAAGTGTGGCGTCCTCTAGTTCTCTGTGCTTTCACTGAGAGCTGCAATCCCGAGATGTTAGCGATCAGCCATCTTGGATCATTAGATTTTGGAGGGTTAATGTTCATAGCTTTTAACAGTTAGAAGTGGGTTAGTGTAATAGATTTCCTCTACACATTTCAAAACGCAGAAATATGTAATATTTTATACCAAATCTTGCCATGCATACCAAAATTAAGGAACCTTAAAAGCCATCCAACTAGGTTATAATCACATTCAGGAAAGGCCCATTTAAGGCAAATGCGGTAACAGTCTACTGTACAATCTGGCTAATGCTCTAGCCAGAATCCAGGGACAAAATTTTCTGTTGATCTTTGAGCCCAGGAACTTTTGAAAACTGACCTAATCCAGTTTGGAATTTTAAGCTAAAAAAATGCCCCATTCCCTACACTTTGTGTAAGTGCTTATATTCTGCTCATGTACACCGTTTGTTTTGCTGGTGAAGTCATTCCCAGTGTCCATTACGCCAGTGGGTAAACCTCTGGTGCTGAATGTGTGGGAAGTGGCTGGAAGTCTTGTGGTCAACACAGAATGTGGACTTTTTATTTCGGTGTTTAAATGCAGGCTCTCCCTGAGGGTTTATCCCACTCTGGTTTTTCAAATGCTACTTACTCGTCACCAAGTTGTGGATTAAAACTAACACTATGAGACATAACTTCTTTTTATAGTCTAGGCAGAATTTTCAAGTAAATTAGATATTATAACATATGCATGTATTATAGAGTTCTTACTCTACAGAAGTAATAATTCACATTGAATTGACACTGAGTTTCAGCTATAATGGTTGACTGAGTTCAGGAAGGTCTTTATAGTGTTCTGATGTAATTAATGGGTGATATAGGACTGTTCAAGTCAGATGAATCATATGGAGCTGGCTAAAAAAAAATCTCAACATGGCCGGGAGCAGTGGCTCACGCCTGTAATCCCAGCATTTTGGGAGGCTGAGGTGGGTGGATCACGAGGTCAAGAGACTGAGACCATCCTGGCCAACATGGCGAAACCCCATCTCTACTAAAACCACAAAAAATTAGCTGGGCATGGTGGTGTGTGCCTGTAGTCCCAGTTACTTGGGAGTCTGATGCAGGAGAATTGCTTGAACCTGGGAGGCAGAGGTTGCAGTGAGCCGAGATTGTGCCACCACACTCTAGCCTGGCACCTGGCGACAAAGTGAAACTCTGTCTCAAAAAAAAATCTCAACATTTTTAGATTACCAAAAGGGTAACAGAGCTGTAGATATCAGACATATGTAGACATTTTCCTGGCCACATTAGTGCAGTTCATTATCAGAGAAGTTAGATCAGAAGACTGGAGCATAAGCACCAGCCCTTTTCACTTAGTAACAGTGAACTTGAGGGTGCTACTTAACTCCTATAGGTCTCAGTCCTCTATCTTGTAAGTTGTAATAGGATAATACCACATAGTGTGCTTTTGTGAGAATGAAAAGGGATAACACTTAGGAGAGCATTTCATATGCGATAAATATTATGAGGGCAGTAAGGTCTATATAGTAAAGCACTGGGTTTTGACTCAATATATTATTTTTAAAAAGCTCACTCTGAGAGTATAGAACATTAAGGAAATTATACATATAGAATGCAAAAGAAAAAATGGTAAGAGGTGAGCAGATGCCATACCTTATTTCTTAAAAGTCATGCGAAGGCTGGGCTATATCCTCAACTGCATGGATATTCCTGGAAGCTCGCTAATCTTGTCTTGTCATAGAGAGCAGGACACAGATTAGATGTGCGTTTGTTAAAGTTTGTTCTAGCTGCAAAATGGATAATGGGGCCCTAAGCCAGTGAGTTTTTCATTAAACAACGGCTCAAGCCATGCCCCAAAGTTGTCTGGCCAGATTTTGATAGAGCTATTCAATGTATTTTAATAAATAACATGTTATGCCTGGGTGCTTATTCTAAGCAGAAACTTAAAATTAAGTAAAGACAATTATTTTTAGATGATTCAGGATATAAAATCTATTGTAGCAGAAAGAGCTAGTCAAATGAGGGAGAATTTATTTTTATTTAAAATGTTCTTGATTCTATGTCTCAGTTATTTCACTAGCCTGTAATTCTTCTTTATCTTATATTGAAGGATACAGTTTGTATATATTATGTAGGTCAGTGCTGTCTTTTAAAAAAAAATTATTAAGAACCCCTGAAAGCCTTCATTTATATAGATTATATCTACCAATATTTCTCATATTAGAAAATAAAGCTGCTGCATTTTAAACCTTTTACTAATTCATTTGCAGTAATAACAAAAACCCACTAAGTATGAATACAAATAATATATTTTTATAAAACAAAATTAGATTTTGCAAAACAAGCAAACAAAAAATAGAGAGGAGCACTGTTTTACATTTTTACAAGACCCTTTAATATCTGGCCTAACAGAGGACAGCAATTCTCATATCTGGTTCTCCATTTAAGTTGTTGCAATGTATTGTTTGAAGTGCATGAAGAAAATCCAATCTCACACAGGTAGTTGGAAAAGGAAGGAGTATTTTAATAACCACTTTAGACAACTGTGAATCTTCTTTGCTAGTAGAGCAAAATCAGACAAGTGGTAGTTTCTCTATGTTGTTCACCAGTGTGGAATTTGAAATCATTTCGGTAAGCTTTTCATACTGTCTAACATTAAAATCCATTGCATTTTGAGTAGGTCTTTTACCAAACGCAATACCGCAGCATCATGCATTAGATTTTGGCAAGATACCGGTTCACTGAGTTACAAAGATGTTCCAGATGTTGGCACTTTTCATTTGACAACATGAAAAACAATCACTCTAGTTTACTACCATGAGTTACATCAGAAAAGTCATTAACTAATAGGAAACTCTTAAGTTTGCACTGGTTTTTACAAGCTTTCCAAGATTCTGATATTCACTTGCAAGCTCGTGTTTTGTCATTGGCAGAGAATACTGAGTTGTTGCCTTTTTTGAAGTGACTGGCTTACTCTGTTCATTTCTGAGAAAGTGCCTGCCAAGTACTCAAGTCTAAATACCCATGGTTTGTCAGTAATTCTCTGAAGCAAAAATGGTGTTCGTAAAAATAAATGGCTTGTTCAGCTTGCAGCCCACACAATCCCACGTGTGAATTTCCTTCAGATTTACCACCATATTTTGGTACCAGTGGAAGTGCCTCATGTTTATTCCCCATCTTACCATACTGAGTATTGAAAGATGAACTCAAATGATAGTATTTAACAAAATTATTAATTTTTCTTCTTCTTCAAGGTGATTTTTATGTGACACTGGCATACAGTTTTTACTGAGAGTGTCTGGTGAAGAACTCAGTGCTGACTTGCAGAGTTTATTGTGGCTATTTTGGCTCATGCTAAAGCATCAGCAGTTTTACCCACCATTGTTCTTGCCCCATTAGTGCAAATGTCAGCACAGTTAAAAAGGCAAATAAAACTGAGTATTATTACAAAAGCAGTTTGACTTTATGGACTCCATGGGGTTCCACAGATCATACTTTGAGAACTGCTAACCTTGGTATGGGTTCGTACACATGGCCTTAGGCCTCACTGCATGTATCAGCAAGTGACGAGAACTGCAACTGAGGTCAAAATAGTGCAACCAATTTCAGGGGAAGTAACTCGGCCTTTGTAGTGGGTGTCTGGTTTTATAAGAGTGCAGGCAAAAAAATAAGACCAAAGACTTATGGCTATAAGAAGGCCTGTGGTTGACCAAAATGTGTCCTTGAAGAGCACAAATGTGAAAGCATAGGGATAGAACCTGGAAGATTATTTGACAGCTGAAAAGCCATCCCTTGGCTGTAAAGGCTCTCCAGGCTCAGTAGGTGCCCTTTACACTCTTCTGGAATGTGTGAGGCAGATTTTCACTTGGATCAGTTACATCAAAACACAGGCCAGGCCGGGCAAGGTGGCTCAAGCCTGTAATCCCAGCACTTTGGGAGGCCGAGGCGGGTGGATCACGAGGTCAAGAGATTGAGACCATCCTGGTCAACATGGTGAAACCCTGTCTCTACTAAAAATACAAAAAATTAGCTGGGCATGGTGGCGCGTGCCTGTAGTCCCAGCGAGGCAGGAGAATTGCCTGAACCCAGGAGGTGGAGGTTGCGGCGAACCGGGATCACACCATTGCACTCCAGCCTGGGTAGGGAACGAAACTCCATCTCAAAAAAAAAACCACAGTCCACTCATACCTGTGGATGTCTATCTCTGAGCAGTTGACTGTCTGAGTATGAACTCCACTTGAACCCCACGAAGGGCCTCTCAAAAAGAAAACTCCAAACACTCATGTTATATGTGCTATTGCCAGAAAAATGTAATTGTTTGAGCCAGTCAAAGCTCATACATGAGGTCAGTGACATTACGTTCCTCTTAGAGAGACAGCACATCATTAGCAAAATCCAATGACCTTGTTAACATTTTCATAGTTTCTAAGCCATGGCAAATGGATTTTTTAGAAACAAAATGTTCCCCACAGAATATAAAAACGTATTTTTCAACGTAAAAAATAGTAATATAAGTTATTCTCCAGCTCCGAATTTTGTTTTTGTAATTAGGATTATGTAAATACCAGCTAACATTGACCAGCCAATGTCCTTTAACAAAGGGCAGGCAAATAAATTGTTCTGCTCTAAATTCAGTATTTATGTCACCAATATTGATTTATAAGGAACATTTTTCTAAACTTTAATATGTCTTTATTAGACAAGAAAACGATGTTAGTCTGTAATAAAGAACAGTGCCTTTACTCAGCCATTCTCTTTATCCTCTCTGTGATGACTTGCTTTTACTGGGTTTCTTGTAAACAGCATGGAGTTGGATTTTTCTTTTTGTTCCTCTTTATCTTGTATTACTATCTTCACTTGCAAATGAATGATCGTATCACAGTTTTAGTGCTGGGACTGCTACGCTTGAGTCTTACCTTGGACTTTTACCCCATCTAAAGAAATCTTTGTTCAAACGGCTTTAGGAAGAATTGAATGAGCCATAACACTTGTCCTCTAGTCACGTTAAATTTTTTTAACATGAAATCCTAACAGTGAAAGAAGAACCATTGCTGGTTCCAGTGTCCTTCCCCAAGTGGGGGTCATATCCTGAAACAGAGACCATGAAGTCCATCACATTGGGAGAACACTGTATGTAGAGTGCTCAGAAACCCTCAGCGCTCTTGCACAGACTCCTTAGAGATTCCACATGGCTCCAACTATTAGAGAAATGTGTGGAGCTAAAGGCTCAGGGATTGGCATGTAAGGTAACCTCAAGTAGAGAAAAATTCATTCAGCGTTTCCTGGGTTTAACTATCACCCCACAATCTCCCCTCCCTGGCACTACAGTTCCACTTATTATCTAGTTCCACCCCACTCCACCATCTATTTCCTGAGTTTTTGACTGGGATTAGTAGCATGACATTCCTGAGTGACTGGTCTCAATTCTCGTTTACTGCCTCAGTTTACCCCCAGATACTATCTTTCATGCCTGAGCTGAGGATAGATCGATTAATGTGACATGTGATTTTGCCATCCTTGACCTTTTTCTGAGCCACAATTAACACAGCTATCATAGCTCAATAAAAGAGCTCAATGTCTTCTAATATCCACCCTCTGCCCTCGAGAGCCTGTGTTTAAAGTGGAAGTCTCTATACACCAATATTTTTACAGTTTGGGACCTGTGGACATGGGGAAGAAATCTGCTGACACAGGAGTCCACAGACCTCAATAAAGAAACACTGTACATTTAGATCATCACTTGACACCAACAATATTGTGAACTTGTTATAGGTTGAGTTGTGTTCCCTCAAAATTCATATGTTGAAGTCCTAAGTCCAGGCACCTGAGAATGTGACCTTATTCTGGAATAAGTTCATTGCAGAGGTAATTAGTTAAGATAAAGTTACACTGGTGTAGGGTAGGCTCCTAATCCATGTAACTGGTGTCTGTATTTTAGAAAAGAGGGAACTTTGGGCACAGACTCACTTGAAGATTAGAACTATGTGGCCATGAGCCAAGGAACTACTAGAAGCTGGGAGAGACACCTGAAAAAGATCCTTCCCTACACCTTCAGAAGGAGGATAAACCTGCCAACACCTTGATTTTGAACTTCTGAACTCCAGAACTGTGGTATGATACATTCTTTTTGTTCTAAGCCATGCAGTTTCCAGTCTTTTGTTATGGCAGCCTCAGAAAATTATTGCAGAACTCGAATGCAAAGTCAGGCAAAGAAACTGCAGGTCGAGTAGCCTTTATCCAAAGTGCTTGGGACCAGACATGTTTCAGATTTCTAATTTCTCTTTTAGAATACTTGCATGTATACAAAGAGATGCCTTGGCAATGAGACCAATGTTTAAACCTACGATTATTTATATCTCATATACTCCTTATATGTAGGCTGAAGGTAGGATTTTCTGAAATATTTAAAATAATAGCTGTGCATAAAATGGAGTTTTGCGTTTTGGCTGTGAACTGTCACCGGTCAAATGTGAAATTTTTCACTTTGGCATCATGCCAGCACTCAAAATGTTTCAGAGTTTGTAGCATTTCAAATTTTAGATTTTGGGGCCAGGGATATTCAAGCTGTAGAAGTCTGCTTTAGGAGAGATTCACCAGATCCATAACATGTTTGAATTGAAATTTTAAAGACAACAATAACATTTAAATTATAAACATTAAGAAATTTGTAGGTGATTCATGTATTTCTCAAGTATATGTTATATAAAGTTTTGGAAGAAAACACTGTTTTATGTCATAAGGTCCAATCAATAAAAGAAAAGGATTTATTTTTATTTGTTTGCTTATCTATATTTCCCTTCCTTGAGAAAAAACACTGTGCTTTATTTGTCTTTGTTGTCCTCGTGAACGGGCAATTGAGTAAATGAGTGAATTGATGAATGTGAGACTAAAGAAATGAGCAATTTCCACAGTAGGATTATTGAACCTCTGGTTCAGTTTATTGACAGTCTAGAACAAGCTTGTCCAACCTGCAACCTGCAGGCTGCATGCAGCCAAGGATGGCTTTGAATGTGGCCCAACAGAAACTCATAAACTTTCTTAAAACATTATGAGATTTTTTTTGTGACTTTTAAAAAGCTCATCAGCTACTGTTAGTGTTAGTGTATTTTATGTGTGGCCCAAGAAAATTCTTCCTTTAGTGTGGCCCAGGAAGGCACAAGATTGAAGATCCCTGGTCTGTAGCTTTTGTTTGAAGCTGTCCGTGGTACTGAATGAAAGTCGCCACAAGCCAAATGTCTTCTAGCTCCTGGGACTTTGACCCTCCTTACTACACCACAGGTATGAATTTCAACACAACTCATCATTCTCGTTTCAACTCACTGCAAAGAGACCCCAAAAAATCATATGACCTCTTTTATGAAATACATGGAGACCTGTGTCGTTGGTCCCATCTGAGCTCTTAATCATTTTTCAGTCTTTTGTACACAAAGGGTTTTCCCCACATTTGCTCTTCTCAAATTCTTTCCCATCTCTGTTGAAAGCAGCTCATCCTTCTATTGTTTACTTAAAATCCTTGGATGCATCTTTAAGTACTCTCTTCATCTCATCCTATCTGCCAGGAAATACTCTTGGATCTACCTTCAAAATATTTCCTGAGTCTAACCTGCTTGTGACCTTGACTGCTATCTATCACTTGGTCCACAGCATCTCTCAATAGACTATTGCAATATGTTTCTAAGTAGTGTTCATGTTTCTACCTTCATTTCCTGTCACCTCTTAGGTGCCTTCTATATAGCACTTAGGGTTATCTTTTTAAAACATAAGCCAGGTTATGTTACTTTTCTATTCATACTTTCCAAAGGAATTTCATTTTGTTTATTGTCTGCCCATAATTTCTAAAAATGGTAGTTTCATAAAAGCAGAGATCACGTTCTTTTAGTTCCCTGAGGCATCCCAAGTGCCCAGAACAGTTCCTGGCCAATGGTTGGTTCTTAATAATATTTGTTCAATAAATAAAAGACAATGAGAGTCAGTTGCTAGTGTGAGAATCCTCTTATGTAACCCAAATCCTACTGAAAAAGTGTTAGAACAAGTTGAATTATTGCATCTTTAATTGGTTTAAACATTAATATTTTAAAATTCAACCTTAAAATCCACTAACATAAGCTGCCTTATATGTGAGCACTGACAGAACTAAAATTACTGAGTGCATTTTAAAGTAGAAAAAGAATGCACTTGAAACATTTACATATATCCACAACAGAGTGTTTCAGTTTGTTTTCAAAAGATACCTTAAAATGGTGATACCTAAAAGAATACAATGTTTTGCTTTAAGTAGAACTACACTATACTAAAATCCTGATTTTGCCACTGATTTCACAACAAGGTAACCTTGGTATGATCTTTCACCAACTTTGCTTTCACGTTAGGCTTCTAGTTGAATCATCAATTTTTAGATTTAAATTTCTTCCCTTAGGAAGAGGCAAAGAGTTTCAAGGACAATTTTGAAAATTCTAAATTCTAATCACAATTTTCTTTGTGACTAAGCTGGAGAATGATATGTGAAAGGCAACAAATCCAAACTAATTACGGTTGAGCATGAGAAATGGCCTTAATGGAAACTATAATAATTGCTTGTGAAGACCTTCTATTGAGTAAATATGTCATTATGTCAAAATAATATGGCTAAAGGATCTAAATATTTTCCTCTTATCTTTTATTGTGAAATCTCTTACTTAAAAAAATCCAGCCATTTAACAGATGGATTACCAAAAATTCATTTTCTGAAGAAGCTGACATTTCATCAATCTGATGAAAATTTGAGCTCCTATATATAGTACCTTAACTGGGATAATAACAGACATTTTCAGAAGAAAGCTTAGCTGGGAAGTTTGATAGTTAGGAAACTTGACTATGAAAGAAATTATTTTTGTACAATAAACTTTCTTTGTATGAAAAAAATCTGCCTGCTAATATGATTTAGAAACTTCTAACTAATATATAAGTATTATTTGCTAAAGTTCTTAAAAACTCACTTTGGGATGTGAAACACATCTTCTCATAGCAAATGTACTAATGTTTAATGTCTTTTTCAGTTTTATTATATTTTTAATTGATGCATAGCACTTGTACATATTTACAGAGGGCAGTGTGATATTTTGACATATGTATACATCAAATAATAATCAAATTATGGTAGTTAACATATTCATCACCTCAAATATTATAATTTCTTTGTAGTGAGAGCATTCAAAATTTTCTCTTCTAGCTCTTTTGAAATATACACTATGTTGCCAACTATGATCACTCTATTTTGCAATGGAACACTAGAACTCATTCTTCCCCCTATTTTACGGTAACTTTGTACTCACTGACCAACAATTCTCCATCCCCCTCTTCTCCTTTTCCCAGCCCCCGGTAACTTCTGTTCCACTCTCTACTTCTATAAAATCATGTTCTTTTGGATTCCACATGTGAGTGAAATCATGGGGGTGTTTATCTTTCTGAGCCTGAGTTATTTTACTTAACATACCGTCCTCTGGGCATATCTATGTTGTCACAATGACAGGATTTTATTCTCTCATAGAGCAAAATAGTATTCCATTATGTAAATAGATTATATTTTCTTCATTCATTCCTCCATTGATGGACACTTTGGTTGATCTCACATCTTGACTATCGTGAATAGCGCTGAATAAACATGGATGTGATGCTGAGGTCTCTTCAACATACTGATTTTCTTTCCTTTGAATATATACGCAGCAGCAAGATTTCTGGAGAGTTTTCAGTTTTCTGGGGAAACTTCATGTGTTTTCCATAACGGCTCTATGAACTTAAATTCCCATATGTAGTGTGCGAGTTCTCCTTTTTTTCTATGTCCTCCCCAGCATTTATTTTTCTCTTTTTGATAATAGCGATTCTAACTGGAGTGAAATGATATCTCATTGTCATTTTTATTTGAATTTTCCTGATGATCAGTAATGTTGAGCATTGTTTTCATACACCTGTTGGCCATTTGTATGTCTTTTGATAAATGTCTATTCAGATCTTTTTGCCTATTATTTAGTCAAATTATTATTATGTTGCTGCTGAAATAAGTTCCATATATATTCTGGATATTAATGCCCTGTAAGATGCATAGTTTGCAAATACTTTCTCCCATTCTGTAGGTTGTCTCTTCACTCTGTTGATTGTTTCCTTTGCTTTCTTTTGCTGCACAGAAGCTTTTTAGTTTGATGGAATCCCACTTTGCTTTTGCTGCCTGTGCTTTTGATTCTTATGTTTAAAAAAATCCTTGCCAGGACCAGTGTCATGAAGTGTTTCCCTCATGTTTTCTTCTAGTGGTTTTAGGTTTTACAATTAAGCATTTAATCCATTTTGGGCTGATTTTTATAAGTAGTGAGAAACAGGGGTCTAGTTTCATTCTTCTGCATGTGGATACCCAGTTTTCCTAGAACCACTGTTGAAGAGACTGTCCTTCTCCCATTGTGTATTCTTGGCACTTCTGCCAAAATTGACCTGGCTGTAAATTCATGAATTTACTTCTGGATTCTCTATTCTGTTCCATTGGTGCATGTGTCTGTTTTCATGTGAGTACCATGTTGTTTGGGTTACTGTTGCTTTGTAGTGTATTTTGAAGTCAGGTAATGTAATGTTCCCAGCATTGTTCTTTTTGCTTGAGATTGCTTTGGCTGTTCATGGTCTTTCGTGATTTCATATAAATTTTAGGATTTTTTTTTTCTATTGCTGTAAAGAGGGTCATTGGTGGTTTGATAAGAATTGCATTGAAGCTGTAAATTGCTTATAGTAGTATGAGTATTTTAACAATATTACTTATTTTAATTTATAAATGCAAAATACATTTCTATTTGTGTCTTTTTCAACTTCTTTTCTTAGTATTTTACAGTTTTCATTTTTGTAAAGCTCTTTCACCTCCTTGGTTAAATTTCTTCTTAGGTATTTTCATTTTTTGTAGCTATTCTAAATGGGATTGCTTTTTTTATTTCTTTTCCAGATTGTTTGTTTTTGGTATATATAATGCTACTGATTTTTGTATGTTGGTTATTCATCTGTGCTAATAATGGTTATGTATCTGTAAAATCCACAAAGGCCTATGTACCCACCTTAATGACCATTCTTTTTTTTTTCCTTAGGTGGAGTCTCACCCTGTTGCCCAGAATACAATGGCATGATCTCAGCTCACTGCACCCTCCACTTCCCACCTCCCAGGTTCAAGGATTCTCCTGCCTCAGCCTCCCGAGTAGCTGGGATTACAGGCATGCACCACCACACCTGGCTAAATTTTTGTATCTTTAGTAGATATGAGGTTTTCCCATGTTGGCTAGGCTGGTATCAAACTCCTGACTTTGTGATCTGCCCACCTCAGCCTCCCAAAGTGCTGGGATTACAGGCGTGAGCCACTGCCCCCAGCCGGAATGACCATTCTTAACTATTTTTATTAAAAAAGAAAGAATGTATCAAGAAATTTGTGGATGAAAGAAAAACAGAGATTGGAAGATTGTAATAGTATTTTTGTTTGCAAGACCCAGCAATGGATTCTGGCTAACTTCAGAACGTGTTGAAAGAATACTGTGTGTTTTACAGAATTCGTATCAGACACAGGGCTAGAGAAGAGGCTTGGAAACAGACAAGAGCACGGGAGGTTTGGCAGTAAGGCTCAGAGCCAAGGACATACCCTGGAGCAGTCGTGAAGGTTGGGACCTCTCCTGCTGCCATTCCCAGCGTCTCAGTGCTGCAGCCCTAGACTTAATATATTTGCTGTAACTGTCTTCCCAATTGTCTCTACGTCTCTGCTATAGTTCATTTAGATAGAATTTGAAGTTGATGGCATTGATTACTTTGGGGCCTTTTATTTAACATAATATTTTCAGGGAAGTCAAAGTTATCTTTTTGCATAGAGTATGTTTCTTTATAATATGACATGTAATTTGTCACAGCTCTGGAAAGCAATCTAAGAGTTAAAATCTTGCTCTTAAACCTGAATCTAAGAAAGGACAACCTACTTAACAGCGCTGGGAAAACTGGCTAGCCAAATGTAGAAGAATGAAATCGGCCTCCTATCTCTCACCTTATACAAAAATCAACTCAAGATGATCAAAGACTTAAATCTAAGATCTGAAACTACACAGATTCGAGAAAAGAATCTGGGGAAAACTCTTCTGGACATTGATCTAGGCAAATAACTTATGGTTAAGATGCCAAAAGCTAATGCAATACAACCAAATGTAAATTAAGTGGTACCTAATTAAGCTTAAAAGCCTCTGCACAGCAAAAGAAATAATCAGCAGAGTAAACAGACTACCCACAGAATGGGAGAAAATATTTGCAAACTATGTACCCATCAAAGAACTAATATCCAGATTTGTAAACAAATTAGCAAGAAAAACGCACAAATGATCCCATCAAAAAGTGAGCAAATGACATGAGTAGATGTTTCTCAAAAGAAGATGTACAAATGAACATAAGCAAAAATGCTCAACATCATTAATCCTCAGAGAAATGCAAATTACACAGTGAGATAGCACCTTACTCCTGCAAGAATAGCCATTATTAAAAAGTCAGAAAAACAATAGATGTTGGCATGGATGTGGTGAAAGTGGAATGCTTTTACACTGCCGGTGAGAGTGTAAATTAGTACAACCATTATGCAAAACAGTATGGAGATTTTTTTTTTTTTTTTTTTTTTTGAGACGGAGTTTCGCTCTTGTTGCCCAGGCTGGAGTGCAATGGCGCGACCTAGGCTCACCGCAACCTCCGCCTCCTGGGTTCAGGCAATTCTCCTGCCTCAGCCTCCTGAGTAGCTGGGATTACAGGCACGCGCCACCGTGCCCAGCTAATTTTTTGCATTTTTAGTAGAGACGGGGTTTCACCATGTTGACCAGGATGGTCTCGATCTCTTGACCTCGTGATCCACCCGCCTCGGCCTCCCAAAGTGCTG
>CM052663.1:720594-753426 GCA_028533165.1 Leontopithecus rosalia
GCCCTGCCCAGAGATTTCTTAAAGAACTAAAAGTAGATCTGCCGTTCGATCCAGCAATCCCACTACTAGGTCTGTTCTCAAAGGAAAAGAAGTCATTGTATCAAACAGACACTTGTATGCATACATCTATTGCAACACAATTCACAATTGCAAAATATGGGACCAACCTAAGAGCATATCAACCAATGAGGGAACAAATAATCTTTGGTATATATATATATATATATATATATATATATATACACTATGGAGTAGTAATCTGACATAAAAAGAACAAAATAATATCTTTTGCAGCAATTTGGATGGAGGTGAAGGCTATTATTCTGAGTAAATTAACTCAAGAATGAAAAACCAAATACCGTATATTCTCACTTATAAGTGGGAACTAAGCCATGGGCATGCAAAGGTTTACCGAGGGGTATAAGGGACTTTGGAGACCTAGAAGCAGGAGGGTGTAAGGGGGTGAGGAATAAAAAACTACATATACTGGGTACAATGTACACTGCTTGGGTGACGGGTACACTAGATCTCAGACTTCACCTATACCATGACTCATACCCCAGAAGCTACTGAAATCTTAAAAAAAAATCAATAAATAGTTAAATAAACAAAAAGAAAACCTGAACCTAAAATAAAATTGAATCAAAAAGAAAACAAACCTGACCAGAAAAGGTGAACAAGAAAAAAAATATGCGGCCCCTTAGTCTTCCAAGATCCTCTGATCTTTCGAGCCACAGTGGCATCTCAGCTCTCACCTCTGTGGCCACCCGCCTCACAGCCTTTGACTTCTCAGTCTACCAAATTCAACCAGCTGGACCCCTTACTCATCTAGAGACAGGTTTTCTTCACCGCTTCAGTTGAAATCTTGGTGACATTCTTGCCTCTCCTCAAACTGCATTCTGTTACAATCTTTAGTAAATGAAAGCAAATACGTTAGTTTCTCTTCAACCTTCCCTTATGACTTTACTTCAAGAATCTTCAGAATGCTTGGTTAAAGGGCACATGTTCTAATTGTTCTGAAGATGCTATTTTCTTCTCTCCTCTGTGTTTACCTGAGCCAAAGCTGTAAGCATGGACTGCCTGTGCCAATCCTTGGCAGGATGGTTCTAATAACATTTGCCAACTAGAATACACAATATTTTAAAAACTGGGTCACTTTCTTGCTGTGTTGTATGTTAGAGATACCTAACATTACCCAAGATTATGAATCTGTAGAAAATTATAGCATAGAATTAAGTAAGAACAAGTTTTCTAACTGCTGTGCTGTACTTAAAAGTAAACTTCTACGTGGGATAATATTTTCAATACACCCATTTAAAAACAACTGTGTTCTCAGGCAGCACAAAAGACATTTAACACAGAATACATTATGTTGGTTGGAAACACAAGAGCTTCATAGGCCTTTTGAGGTTTCAGTGTGCAAAGCCTCTTCATTTCGTATTCTAGGACCTCCAGGGTCCGGAAAACTTTAGTCTGAGCAAGAATCTATTGCTTGGACTTTCCTCACCTGCACCTCAGTTTTTAATTTCTTATACTCTTGTGGATATCAGCTCAGTTTTAAATAAGAGAAGTAATATTCCCACATGGCCCAAGTTTTGGTCATTTTGTAGAATGACTGAATTCTGTCAAATTCAGAGATATCAACTCTTAACTCACGCAAAAAGGTAACAAATAAAACAAATAAAAGGCACCCACGTTGGCAATGAGGAAGCCAAACTGTTGCTGTTTGGAGATGACATGACTTCATAGTCACCAAAATACCATTGTATTGCTATAAAAATAGGCCCGTACGGGCGCAGTGGGTCACACCTGTAATCCCAGCACTTTGGAAGGCCGAGGCAGGTGGATCACGAGGTCAAGAGATCAAGACCATCCTGGTCAACATGGTGAAACCCCGTCTCTACTAAAAATACAAAAAATTAGCTGGGCATGGTGGCGCGTGCCTGTAATCCCAGCTACTCAGGAGGCTGAGGCAGGAGAATTGCCTGAACCCAAGAGGCGGAGGTTGCGGTGAGCTGAGATCACACCATTGCACTCCAGCCTGGGTAACAATAGCGAAACTCCATCTCAAAAAAAAAAGGCCTGTAGACCAATGGAACAGAATAGAGAACACAGAAAGAAAATCAAATAGGTAACAGTTGTATCCTTAAAGTGTTGCGCTTTCTCCATGTGGTGCAGTTCAGCCTTAGGCACAAAATGTTAACAGGACCTGTGCTCACAAGCTGCTAAAATGCTCTAGCCTTGATACTGAATCTCTGCACAGCAGGCAGAGAAGTTAGAGGAACCCAACAGAAGTGGCATGGCCACCATGGAGAAAGTGAGACAGGTTCTTCATAAACGTTTATGGCAAACATCTGCTGCCCCACCTCAAGCACAGCGAATGCCCACATACCAATGCACAGATAGCTAGAAATTCTGCTGAAATCCCTGTACTCATAGAGATATCTTGGTAAGTTACAGAGTGGTTGAAATCACTGCTGATAATATTACAAATGACAGTAAGAATGCATTTATTTTGTAGGAGGGGTCATTCTAAGTGCCTTACCTGTTTTCACTCATTTAAGTTAGTTCACTTAGTCTAATATTCACAACCCCTTGTATCCGTTAGCTAATGGTGGCTGAAACTGCCAAATGCAGGCCTGGCACAGTGACTCATGTCTGTAATTCTAGTACTTTGTGCGGCTGAGGTGGGTGGATCACTTGAGATCAGCAGTTCAGTCTACTAAACCACTAGCCTGGACAACATGGTGAAACCCGTCTCTACCAAAAATACAAAGAATTAGCCAGGCATGGTGGCGTGTGCCTGTGGTCCCAAGCACTCGGGAGGCTGAGGCAGGAGAATGGCTTGAAGCCCAGAGTGGGAGCTGCAGTGAGCCAAAATTGTGTCGCTTCACTGCAGCCTGGGTAACAGAGCAAGGCTCTGTCAAAAAAACAAAACAAAACAAAAGCCTGCCAAATGCAGTGGCTTAAAAAATAAACATTTATCACTTCTCATAAGTCCTTGCCTATGCCTATGTCCTGAATGGTTTTGCCTAGATTTTCTTCCAGGGTTTTTATGGTGTTAGGTCTTATGTTTAAGTCTTTAATCCATCTGGAGTTAATTTTAGTGTAAGGTGTCAGGAAGGGGTCCAGTTTCTGCTTTCTGCACATGGCTAGCCAGTTTTCCCAACGCCATTTATTAAACAGGGAACCCCTTCCCCATTGCTTGTTTTTCTCAGGTTTGTCAAAGATCAGATGGTTGTATATATGTTGTGTTGCCTCCGAGGCCTCTGTTCTGTTCCATTGGTCTATATCTCTGTTTTGGTACCAGTACCATGCTGTTTTGATTACTGTAGCCTTGTAGTATAGTTTGAAGTCTGGTATTGTGATGCCTCCCACTTTGTTCTTTTTGCTTAGAAATGACTTGGCTATGCCAGCTCTCTTTTGGTTCCATATGAAGTTTAAGGTGGTTTTTTCCAGTCCTGTGAAGCAGGTCATTGGTAGCTTGATGGGGATAGCATTGAATCTGTAAATTACTTTGGGCAGTATAGCCATTTTCACGATATTGGTTCTTCCTAACCATGAACATGGAATGTTTCTCCATCTGTTTGTGTCCTCTCTTATTGATAGTGTAGTCTCAATACATATATTAGAAAAAAAATGCCTCTTTGCCTTTTAAACAGGGAAAAGAAAGTTTTCATTGGATGTCACCCAGACACATGGTGACTCTCTGAAGATAATAATCAAAAGCCCTGACAACTCTGTCACCTGGTGGTTCCTTAGTCACGCGGCCATATGACAAGAACACCCTGCCCCTCCCCTGCTGATTGAACAGGGAAGGGCTTAGGGAAACTTAGCTCATTGCAGACCTACCTTTCAGATAGAGTTGGAAGCAAATATTATTTGAGATTGCATTTGAAAAAAAGTAAAAGATCTATAAAAATTCGATCAGTCTGTATCTTTATGTTATATGACATAATCCCCAGGAAATATTGTCAAGTGGAAAAAGCAAGGTTAAGATTAGTATGTATCCATTTTCTCCCAAATGAATGTAAAAAGGTGGATCTGGACTTGTGTATACTCAGAGTGTCTTCAAAAATAAACATGAAAAGCTGAAGTCATTGTTCGCAGGTGAGGAGGGAGCCTGGGAGGCTGGTGACCTGATGCGGGAGGGAGACAAGCATTTCGACACAGATGTTTGTACAGTGTTTGAAATTTTTTAACATAACATTCTACTATTTAAATTAAAGAAACAAGTTAATAAAAAGTTAATAAGTTAAACTGTAACTTTAAAGATTAAATGTGCCATGGGTTCCAAAAGAAGATACTTTACACATTTAACACTGTAGTTGATCTAAAATCTGCTTTTCCTCACTTTGATTTTTTTAAAAAGCCACTTTTCTTGGTAATTTTTATCTCTACTTCAATCCACTTTCTGAAAATTATGTTTTTCCCTCTTCTTTCTTCTATGGAAAAAATTGTGTTCACTTTTTAAACAAGAAAATACTTTCATAAAAACATTTGACTCAACTGTTAGACATTGATGTTCCAAAAACAAAGGTATTCAGTGTCCTGTGGAATCCTCCTCGCCTGTTTCCTGGTAGCAGAATGGGTGGGATTCATGGCAGGTTTTATCGTAAAGGTTATTTAGTTCTGAGCAATAGCAACTTTGTAAACCAGAACGTCTTCAAAAGAACTTAGTCAAATATCAGGAGAATGGGAGTAATTCCTGGATATGTCATACAATGTGCCTCATTACCTTCATTCCCTTAAGGACCAAAATGATCAGACCCCCTCGGTAAAGTCTTCACAACAGAATGACAAAAACAGGCCCTTCTCCATTCTGGCTTCCTGATAGACCGCCAAGTCCTACTTCAGGGCCCAGCTTTAAAGAAGGATTTGTTGAATGAAAGAAAGAGTAAAGGAATTTGCTCAATACCTACCTTAATTCCTATAATTTGTTATCTAAAAATAGAGTGAGAAAATGCACAAGGCCCAAACACATGTGAAGAATACACACAGCGGTGGAGTGAAGCCAGCATAGCATGACCCAAAACTTCTTCAGGAGGAAACCATACAATAGAAAGTTAAATATGGATTAAGGGCCTGAAAACTGAGAACTTATGCACATGACCTCAACTTACAAGTCTAGTCAAATTGGCCCTTCCAGACTCTAAACATACAGGTATAGAGATAGAGATACATACAAATAAATGCTACTTTTGGGCCAAAAAGGAAAGATTTACTGACCACATTGAAGTGGTTGAGATCTGAACTTACTACTTAGCTATTTGGACCAAAGAAGCTTAATAATTAGCCAAATTTGCATTTGATGTGGCTTAAATATATTCACACAAAGCGAAAACAAAAACAAAAAACAAGCAAACAAGTGATGAAACAAACACCTATTAAAAGAACAGTGTTCTGATGGACTCTGTCAACACCAGATTAACAGCATGACAATGAAGTAGCACATAGATGGAGTGCCAGGGCATGGCCTTCTACCAATTTGCTCTTTCTATAGGTCCTACCTGTACATTTCCTAGTCATTTATTTTTCAGATGTCGGAGTGTTCAGTAGCAAGTCAACTGATGGGACCACACTATGTCCATTTGCATTTTATCTGCATAATTTATGAACTAAATAAATTTTCATTTATTGTTTGAAACAAATGCCCCTTTTGCTTGAAAGTAAATTAATTTTAAATTTATCAAATTGTACATATTATAAGGTTTAAGTCTAAAAGGTTAATGGCCAAGAAGGTCAAGAATTATTTCCACACCAGTTAAAGGTAGTAGTTAACGTTTAGAACAAGAAACAATAAGTTATTTTTACTGTCTCTAAAATAGGACTGTAATATTTTGTGGTGGAGAGGTTGTCCTTCTTAGCATTCAGTACAACTTTAGTTGGAAATCCTTATCCCACATTCACTGTCTTTTCATCAACTTCCCATCAAACATCAAAATAGAGATTGGACTTGTTCATAGTTTATTTAAAAGTTCCTGAATGCGTTTTCCCAATGATGAAGTTTCAGTATATCAATAAAAGGAGTCATATTGCAAAATCATCTAGTTTTCCTGGGAGCCATCAGCTATTAATTTAGCCACAGATGGTAATGGGAAATTGCCTTGGCAACATCTCTGGGAATTAGGTTAAATTTATTGGCATCAGGACACAGAACATCACGACCAAATATTTGGGCTTATCTTTGTGTCCAGAAGTCAGCTCACTTAATGAGGCCTTTGAGAAAAGTGAACTTACTTAAAAATGTACCTTTTGCTGAGAAGAGAGACCGGTGACAGAATTTGAAAGAGCTAGTGTCAAAATAACATTTTAATTAGCTGTCCCCTATGGAACTTAATCATAAGTTTTCCTGTCTTTTATAGAAATGAAATTTATATTTATTTTCTACACAGATTTTAAAATTTGATAGTACCAAAGAATTATATATTCCAATGATGCTTAAGACATTCTCACAAGTTTTGTTATATCCTTGAAAACAACTAAAAAAAAATAAAAATAGAAGAAGAAACTTCCTTTGAAAAACCAGAAAACTTTTGAATCCCTGAAAAATAATGCAAAAATATGGAGACGGTTTAGAAGTGTGACAAGATGCAGTGACGTGGTGACAGCACAGTGTGTCGTAGGTCCCAAAACAAACCAGCAATGTCGCCACCCTGGAGGAGGGGTATAGGCAATGGTAAGAACTCAAAGTCTCCTGGATGCAAAAAGGAGAACAGGATATTCTTTTAGACACACTTCTGTCTCCAAGAAGTAGAGAAAGATTAGGCTGCATGAAAAATCCCATAGTCAAGTTGTATTTGCAGGAACATCTACCTGTTTGGCCTGATGTGAGAGAAGGAGAGAGGTGTTCATTCCGGACGCTACGTAGCTGCCTATCTTTGTTGGCCCTGCAGAATTAAAGAAAGTTTAAAAAGAGAATATCTGTATTTGCATCATAAGAAAAGTCATGCTAACTTGGAACAAGTGGCTGACCTCCACCTTTCACAAATGTTCTGTGACTAGCTTGCCCATGATTGTGCAGTTTCGACAGAGTTTGCTTTCATATTTGAATGAAAGTTTAGACTGGTATGTAGTCTGGGAACATTTTCTCCTTTCTCAAGCACTTTTCTCCACTCTTTTCTCACGGTCTGTTTCATGCTGCTGTGTAGGCTGTTTTTTCCCTTTTGAACATGACTTATTCAAATATGAATTCTCAAAAGAAAAAAAAGCCCACCACAAGACCTATAAAACTCTTGAAGATTAAAAAAAGAGAACAGGACCTGAAACATAAAAATGACAAGTAGCACTCAACAGGGGAAAAAAAGGCTTAATATAATGATTGAAGCATAGAAGAATTTGATCAGCTTTTTGTAATGAATTTTTAAAATCTGAAAAAGTCCCCGTTTGTAAAAATGATATCAAAAAGACAAGATGCAAAAAGTCAGAAAAGAAATTGCAAAACTACAAAGGACGATGAAATAAGAGTTGGTAGAATAATCAGAAGGAAAATAGGGGAAAAATTGGAAGCAAGAACAGATCATAGAAACGAAGGCAGAACTGAAAGCTGTGAGCACTGAGTGTAAACACGACTCACACAAAGATGAAGGTGATGAAGGTGAACCAAGCAGAACAGAAACAAACAACTAAATACAGAAAAATAAATAGGAAGAAGAGGAGCAAAGCACACTCAAAACATGCATGACTGAATCCTCCCACATCCTCATTCAAAATAAGCCCAATGTACTGAACCAGAAAGTTACAGAAAGTTTACAAATCAGTAAAACTCTCATGAAATAAATAGACATGAATCTACAGATTTAAAGAAAATAATTCTATTCCAGGAAAAATTACACCAAGAATTCTACAGCAAGACATATTGTAGTAATGTTTCTGAACATCAACAATAAGAGATTTGGGGGCAACCAGGCAAAATCATTAAGATACTCTAAAGGGAAAAATAAGCTCCACAGCAGAATTCAGTGGAACGTGAGCAGAGCTGAGCAAAGTGACTGAAAAGGAAGACAAGACTCCCCTATTTTTATACCCATCTGAACTCTCACCCAAACATGAAAGCAAGAGAAAAAACATTTGATAGTATTAAAAATAGGTAGATAAAATTGTCCTCGTGCACTCATCTTGAAAGACCATAGCATAGCAGCCCACCTACAAATGAAAAAATAAGCCCTGAATCGAATTAATGGAATCTGCCAGACTAAAACAAATATAAAAATTAGAGACTATCAGCTAAATATAAATGTCCTAAATCAATATTTTTAAAATGTAGAGGAGAAAGTGTGGGAGGTGATGAAAATATGCTAGTTTCATTTAAAAAATTGATGTCCAAAAATATTGTTTAAAGCTCATAAGTTGAATAGCAGAAGTAAAGGAATATTTAGCAGCACAAAATATATTCCGAACAGCACAAAGAAATAATAATAGGAAAATATAAATTGCATGATTAAATACTTAGAAGAGGTAAGGTGGTTGTCATTAATCAAACCAACCCTCTCCCCACTACACACACACACACACACACACACACACACACCCCAAAATATCATTAACATATCGTAACAGATACAGATTCAGAGAAGAGATACTACCAAAATCTTTAGAAAACTAATGATTCTAATGCTATTTAAACTGTTTCAGAATATTTAAAAGTATACTCTTTAAATTCTTTATGAAATGAGGAAAATAATAACTGTACATCTAATAAGAAAACACACACACATAAAGTCACACATAAAAAATTCCTAAATGAAAACTAACAAACAGAATTCTAAAACACATTTTTAAAATAATATACCAGGAATAGGTAGGCTTTACTTGTAGGATATCAGTATATTTCCATTTTTAAATGTATGAATAAGATTTATGAAAGATTTATGTTAAATTTAAAAGAAAAATAATTGTGAGTTTCATGTTAATTATTTTTAAAAAATTCAACATCCATTTTAATAAAAAATCTTAACACATGAAGGTTAAGAACATTTAAAAGTTGATAATAGCTACTTTAAGCATTGTGCATAATGGAAAAAGCAGAAGCAATCTCATTAACATCAGAATCAAGGCAAGCACATCTACCGTCATTTGATATTACTCAGCTTTGCATATTATCTGCAAATAAATTGATAGGGTACCTTGAAACACCCTCAAATCAATTGAAAATCCTTTACAAGTAACAATTGAAGTAATAATAATACAATAGTCCAGAAAATTCATTCATAATATCTACAAAGATAATAAAATACTTAGGGGTCAACTTGCTTAGGATATACAGGAATAAATAAAATACTTAGACATTAACAACAGACATGCAAGAACTATAGCAGAAAACTCTAAATGTGCCCAAAGACTAAAAAGTGGAGATTTAAACAAATGAAACACAGATTATGTTCCCGGAGAGAAAGAAGTAATTTATAAAGCTGTTATTCTGCCTAATTAATCTATAAATTTAACATGAAGCCTGACTCCGGATCCCTCCATCCCAGATTCCAGCTATCAGCTACCAGCCTCTCCCGGGCAGGTAGCTACTGACTTGCAGGCCTCAGGCTCTTTTGAGAGATTTAGCAAGGAGCCCGGGACAAGGGTGGGATGTGAGTAAACCCCAGACAGTGCTTGGTGTTTCCTGCTCCTAGGACCACAGCAGGAAGAAGTGTGGTGTTGACCAGTGAGATTACACTAAATCCACCTGACCTTCAGAGGATCAGTAGGGAGGAGCACGGTGGGCTGCATCATCCCAGGTTGAAGGGTGCTGAGAAACAAGAAGCTGCGGACGAACAGCGTAAGACTCCTCTGCCTCATGGAACCAGTGAAATCCAGGACTTCCCAGCACCAGACCAGAGCTTGATAAACCCCAGAAAATAACTCTTTTAAAATATCGCCTCGACTCCAGAAACAAAAAACAGAAAACAAAAAACAATTCTAAGGAGAAAAACAAAGCAAAGCGCACACACACACACACACACACACACAGATATACACACACACATACACATACACATACACATACACACACATACACGCACTACACATACACACAGATACACGCATGCACACACATACACATACACACAGACACAGACACACACACATACACATACACACACATACACACACTACCCATACACACAGATACACACATGCACACATACACATACACACAGACACAGACACACACACATACACATACACACATACACACACACATACACACACATACACATACACACACATACACACACTACCCATACACAGATACACGCATGCACACACACACACATACACATACACACACACACTACACATACACACGTACACACACACATACACACACACACCCCACAAGAAGATTGAGAAGATGAGAAACAGAATTGTTGCAATGAGAAATGAGAATCTCTGGAAAACATTTTAAGCTTGTCTCTCAAACAAAGAACTATATTTTAAAGAGTTCCATGTAGTGGTCCTAAAAATCAATAGAAACCAATAAGCTGACAGAAAAATAGGCAAAAGTAAAGGATAGTGTGAAAGAAAATAGACTCTTGGGACCCCAAACTCACTGTGCCAAAAGTGGGAACTGAGTCATGCAAGCTGTCTTCGTTTTGTTCCCAAGCAGAGAGCTGTCATTTCCCAACCCTGTGTCACAGCCTCATCCATAAGCCAGATTTCTGCAAGGAAAGAAGGTCACAAATCTCCCTAGTGGGCTCTACCTGTTTCAGGAGATTTAACCCACTGTGTGGGGTGAGGAAAGGAAGAAGGTACTTTCCCTTCCCCAGGCAGAGCTGGTCCATGCCAGCAGGGTCTGTGTGGGCAGTGCGCTGGAGGCTGGATTCCCTGTGCAGTGGGGGCAGCCAGCACAGTGGTGGGCAGAACCCTGCTGGCACCTGGGAGCATTCAGGGGGTCAGCTGTGTCTTCAGCAGCCCCAGGTTTCAGAAGTAGGCCACGCAATGCCACGTTATCAATTAAATACGTTCCCATCATTCATCCAGGAACTTCCAGGAGAAAAGCGTGTTTGCAGATCCAAAGGAATGACAAAATATTAAGCCCTAAATCATTAATAAATTCAGACCTGGTTCTATTTCATGTAGCTGTGCAAAGTCTCTCTGCATGTTCTAGTCACAGAGCATGTAAGTGATGAGTCCAGGGACACATAGCTATCAAAACCGTGACCCCCTCACCAGGTTCAATAATTTGCTAGAATGGCTCACAGAGCCCAGGAAAGCAGCACACTTGTTATTACTGATTTATTGTTTAAAAAATACCACTCAGAACCAGCCAAACAGAAGAGATGCGGAGCACCAGGTATGGGAGGGAGCGGGTGTGGAGCTGCTGTGCTCTCCTGGGTACAGCCCCTTCCAGCACCTCCGTGTGTTCATCAACCCAGAATCGCTCTGAACCTTGGTGTACAGGGTTTGCATGTGTGTGTGATTTTATTGTGTAAACATGACTAAGTCATTGGCCATTGGTGAGTGACTCTATCTACAATCCCTCTCCTCTCCAACGGTTGCTTCCTATGGCAATCAGCCCCAGTCTGAAGCCGTCTAGGAGACCCAACCACCTGCTTCCTATGGCAATCAGCCCCAGTCTGAAGCCATCTAGGAGACCCAACCACCTGCTTCCTATGGCAATCAGCCCCAGTCTGAAGCCGTCTAGGAGACCCAACCACCAGTTATCTCATCAGCATGCAGAAGACATTCTAATCACTTCTGAGATCCTAAAGGTTTTAGAAGCCGTGTGTCAAAAACACGGCAAAGACCAGATATATGTATTTCTTGTTGTGCCACAAGCCCCACATCATCTTGCAAGTTAAAGGGTGAGACTATAATTTTCCAGTGTGTACGGCCTACAGGGATTGAGCACGCACACTTGAGGGGCCACCGCACATCCCACCCACCTCCTTCATAAACAGCTCACAGTCCCTGATCTCAGAGCTCTTATCTAGTGAGGGAAAGTCATGTGCACTACTCTTTAATGGGGGCTGGAGAGCCTTAATCTTATCTCCACGCTTCCTTTCTTTTCTCGAGCCATTAAGAGTCTCCTATGGTTCCACTTACTTACAAAGATCTAAAATAAGCCAATTACAATGATTGAAATTGAGTAATTCACTACCCAGTCATTACTGTCTCCTTAGGCTTCATGGTCCTTTAGTAGTAAAGCAATAGCTTCCATTTATTACTTAAGTTCTCTCAGTCTCTGAAAGGACCAGCTAATTATGGCATCCTATAAACTAGGTTCCATTTATCTTCTCCCCAACATACACTGTGAAATCTCAACGTGGAAGTTGAGGTTTCAGGTTGCCGTAAGTGCGTTAGTGAGGTCAAGACCATTATAACAGCATTAGCTACAGAGTCAAATGCTTTGTATTGATGAGAAACTACAGAAGATGGAGGGAAGGCAAAGTTGTAATATTTACAGATTCAGCTCTCTTAAATTTTAAAAATCAAGTTAATTTTTGTAGGTAAAGAAAAGATGATTTGTGATGACTATCTCTCCAGGACATATCACCCTCGTTATGAAACAGAGACTGAAATTTATACACTGGTGAAGCAGCTGGTGCCAAAAGCAATAAGCTCTCCATGTGCTCGGGTGATCTGATCCATCATCCTCATAACTGTGCTCAGTCATCCCTCATATGTGGCCAAACTGGTAAAACCCTAAAAAAAGAAAAATGAATTTAGCATTGGCATGGCTAGTTAATATTATCTGGAAACCCCTGCACTTTGAACAATCTCTGGCATAGTTTAGCCTGCTGGCCTGAATGTTCTATCATCAAATGATAAGGCATAAAGCAGTAAATGAATTACAATAAAGATTGTTAATACTTATAAATTATAAGATGACTCACAGAAGTATCTGAAGGATGTTTTCCTCCAAGCATATTATATTTGAAATTCAGCCTCGATGAACAGTACTCAAAGAGCAAAAATTAAGTTGTCATACTCAAACCATGATTACTTCTTACAAAAGAAAAAAACATAATAAAATAGAAAATAAAAAGAGAATTGTCAAGTTCATAGTGCAAAGAATTTCATCAGAGTTAAATCAGATTGTTGACCTTAAGTCTCCCTTTTTTGAGGCTGACTGAATAAAAAACACTGTTAGATCTTTGTGCAGACTTACAGGTCTTCCTGGGCATGTAGTTAGAGTACATTTTTGTGGTAGGGACTATGTAATGGGAATGAAAACCTTCATAAATATTTGGACATCATTTTGTGACTAAATGTCAGGGGAAATTGTTTGTAATCACAAACCTCCTCTCCAGGGAGACTAATCGAGTGAGTTCATTATCCTTGGCAGAACTCTGCTGCTTCAGCCTTGGACTAGATGTGAAAGGGTGACTGTGGCGGGGGGCAGAGAGACCTGGTCACTGCACGCAATTACCGCCAGGCTCAGCTCCCAGACGCCTCATAAGAGGTTTTCTTAACATTCCAACTCCCTCTCCCAGTGATCTGTGCATGTTACAGCACTTGGCATCTGTAGGATTCTGTCTGTGGAATCCTCATACCTCAGTGCCCAGGACGTTAGCAGAAACAAGAGCCCCCGGCAGGAAGAGCTGAAACAAGAATCATAAAGACAAGTGAGCAGAGGCTGCCGGAAGGACCAAGTTGTGCTGGAAAAACCTAATATCAGGTATGTAAGTCACAGCCGACCTTGTTTTCCTTCCCACCCACAATTAGGGGACTGCACTCTAGTCTGGGTGCTGATACTGGAGGCAACAGAGTTATGGTGACTGTGGGAAACCAGAGGCCACAGCCCAGATTGTCTTTATCTATTTTGATTTCATTCAATTCCATTCAAATATATTTAGCAACTACCAAGTGCAAGTTTTCTATTGGGAACAGTTTCAAGTTGAAATGTGTTGCCACATTGTCCCCAGAAGACATAAATATGTACTAGATGTACTAGAATTTCCACTATTTTATGACTCAAATTGCCTCTCAGTCCCCAAAGTGGTACATAAGCCTTTTATTAAGCCAGGAGCTTCAATGTTTGAATTAGAAACTATGGTCATTACTACTGGATGGGAGTAACAGAAAGTCATAATGTGATAAAAGGACTAAAAAGACCAAGGCTGCCCTCCTTGAATTTGACTTTCAAAATAGTGTTTAAGTTTTCTTTGCCTATGATCAGTGGAGAGTGGTCCACATAAATCACCTGATTATTTGTAAGCTCTAAAGGAGAGTTCATATATGATCTGTGATCTGTGGTTGTTCTCAGGAAAGGCAAGACGAATACACGTGAAATAAGCAAGAATACTAAATTGTAAGGTACAGAGTGCAATTTTTTAAAGATACAAACTATACGTCATCTCTTTGTTCAGAGGAGCAAGAGATAATACGTGGGTTGAAATAAACATTAAACACTTATGTTTTCACTTAAATCTTGTAGGCCATTGTTTAAGATGAGACAGAGGACCCCAATGTGACTATAGGTAATCATTAATATACAAGGATGTGGAACGACAAGGATCCCACTTTGTCCGGCCCAGAGGCGGAATGAAAGATACGGCTTGGTAAAAGATTGCACAGACTAGACTTTAGAGGGTTGCCTGAAAAATAGGCAGAAAAGTTGGAATTAAATACATGGAAAGAAAGGAAAAGAGTCATTGGGGGGGCGTTGTTTTGTTTTTGTTTTTAGAGACAGGATCTCGCTCTCTCTCCCAGGCTGGAGTGCAGTGGTACAATCACCACAGCCTTCACCTCCTGGGCTCAAGTGATCCTCCTGCCTCAACCTCCTGAGTGGCTGGGAATATAGGCATTCATCACTATGCCTGGACGCTCTTTAACTTTTTTTAGAGACAGGGTCTTGTTATATTGCCCAGGCTGATCTGAAACTCTTCAGTTAAAGGGATCATTTTGCCCCAGCCACCCAAAGTGTTGGGATTACAGGCATGAGCCACAGCACTCAGCCATGTTGGGTTTTTTGAATAGGATAGTGACTCAGGGAAAGACGTGTTTGTGGGTGATTAGTCCTACCTTGCTGTGTCTATATTCCAGTGGTAGGAGGAGGTTCTGAATATAAAGTGACTCTACAAGTACAAATTCTACACTGCATGTCCTGGAAACAGGATTTGGCACACAGTAAAATGATTTATAGTTTGTATCTTCTAAAAAAACCCACAGTCTGTACCTTAACATTTAATGTACACGGTTGTTTCATGTGGATTTATCACATGAAATATTTCTTAAGTAAATAAATGAGCCATTTTAAAGCTGAGAGTCTCACAATTTCTAACAGTTTGTTCATAATATCAGCTAGAAGCATCCAAGCAGGTCCAAGAATAATAGAAAGCTTCCTGAAAGCAGGACATTCCTTACACAGTTCATGTGTAATCCCAAAAGTGCATACCCATTTTTTCTAGGGGTTTAAAAATAATCATTAAAAAACTAATATTGTATTGCTTTCTAGTTAAGTGAACACTTCATATTTTAAATCTTCAAATAAAATTTCTTCTTCTGACAGCTATACAGTCTTAACTCTGCTCTTCTCCTTCTTCACCCACTGTCCTCCTCCTTGCTAGCACCCTGCAAAGAGCTTGTGCTACTTGTTAAGAAATAGAATCAAAATCTTTCAAAGCTATCTTAGGCCCGGGGAAAACGTGAGCCCTGCGGGTTACCCCAGCCTCCACTCACTTTTGCCGGCTTTACTGCTGCAACTTCTGGCTCCAACCGCTTTAAGTGAGGATGGAAAACTCCAGACAGCACTATTACACATTCTAGACACTAACGAACCTTGATGGAATAAAATTGCATTACTTGAATTGTTACTTTTCATCAGTAGAAGCCCATTTTGTTCTTGCTCTCTTCCTCCCACCTACGATGATATGAAAAGATCCTGGTTATAAAGTGATTGCCCCAGAACTGGGAGCAGGGGTGAAATAGCTCCCAGTACCTGGGACCAAAAATGGTCCTTTTTGTTTTTACTCTGTCTTCCAGGCAAGAGGAGAATGGGTCCAAGAATCCCCAAAGTTGAGTTTTGAGTGGGCTGAAAACAAAGAAATCTCTTTGCTGTTGCCTGTCACTCAGGAGCGGTGACAAAAGGTCCAGGAGTTCCCATGGCAGGGCTGAGCCTTGCTTCACAGGTCAGTGGCATGGAGAGACTGCCTCCCATCCCCATGAACCTGCGCTCATCCTCCACCCGGATTCCCATTGCTGGAAAGATTAGGGCTGAGTCTGCTCAAGGTCTCCTAACTTCAAGAAGACCAACATACCCATCCATGTATGCTGGTGAATTGCGGGAAGTGGAGAGACTAGGATGTTTATAGCTCTGTTGGATACAGGCATTCAAAAAAAAAAGATATGGTGGGTAGAGAGGTGGAGGAGTATAGGATGGGACTGGGAGGGATGTCATGACGGGGAAGAGTCCATGGGGCCAGCTTCCCCGGACACTTAGAAGTGCATAGATTAGGAAGCGTGAAGAACAGAGTCCCAACGGCTGCTCCAGAAACCCCGGCCACCCATTCCATCACCTCCTGCTGAGAGACAACCAGACCTCTGGAAGCTGTGGATGCAACGCCAGAAATGCTGAATGTAACTGACAGGGTTTGAGCAAGGGGCTTTCAGCCACTTGCCACGGTACATGGTGGAATCTACCTTGCCCATCTCAAGTTCTCAGACTGTGAGTACTGGAAACAAAGCAAGTCTGTAAATGATGAGGATTTTTGTTGATCTGAGCCTTTGGACAAAGTGGACAGTCTCCAGGTGGAGGAACTTCTTTGGAGTTCTGGACTTAGGGTTCCAACATGGCCACCAGATTTACCCTTGGAAAGCAGCCAAGGCCTTGACTCAGAGCTCATGTGAAATGAATGCCTAACTCAGAGATAGGTTGACTCTGGCCTGCCATGCATTTTTTGGGATAGCTCTTTTTTGGACTCCACTTCTGATACTGGAAAGGGTTCAAAAAGCCCTCTCTGCCTGTCAGTTGGGCACAGTGCAGTTAAGAATCTGCTGGCCTGTCCCCAGTGGCATCTCAGCTTTTCATTAGAAAGGTGTAGCTTTTCCTGTGGGGAAACTTTATCTTCTACTCCTTTATCTGAAGCAAAGCTTCTGATACAATGGGATCCTCGATTCACAGAGGTCCCCTGTTGGCCTGGTAAAGTGACATTTGACTAAGCTGAAATGTCATGTGAATGCTCTAGTGGTCTAGCAACCTATATTTTTCAGGCAACCCTATAAAATCTAGTCTGTGCAATATTTTGCGAAACCAACTCTTTTATTCTGCCTCTGGCCTGGACAAAGTGGAATCCTTGTTGCTCCACATCTGGGTATATTAATGACTCCTTACAGTCACACTGGGGTCTCCTCTAACAGCGTATGGGCAGAACACGCTGTAATCCCAGCTACTCAGGAGGCTGAGACAGGAGAATTCCTTGAACCTGGGAGGTGGAAGTTGCAGTGAGCTGAAATCACACCACTGCACTCCAGCCTGGGTGACAAAACAAGACTCTATTTCCAAATTAAAAAAAAATTGAGAACCAGACCAATTCACAGTTGAATTATATCAGATATTCAAAGAATTGACACTATTTCAACAGAAAGAGAAAGATGAAATCCTAACCTAAATCATTCTATGAAGCCATTATCACCCTAATACCCAAACCAGGAATGGACATAACAAAAAAAGAAAACTACAGACCAATATCCTTGATGAACATAGATGCAAAAATCCTCAACAAAATACTAGCTAACAGAATCCAACAGCATTTCACAAAGATAATCCATCATGATCAAGTGGGTTTCATGTCACAGATACAGGGATGGTTTAACATCCACAAGTCAATAAATGTGATACACCATATACACAGAATTAAAAACAAAAATTACACAATTACCTCAACAGATGCAGAAAAAGCATCTGACAAAATCCAGCATTGCTTTATGATTAAAATCCTTAGTAAAATCAGAATAGAAGGGACATACCTTAAGGTAATAAAAGCCATCTATGACAAACCCACAGCCAACATACTAAACAAGATAAAGTTGAAAGCAGTCCTCCTGAGAACTGGAACAAGACAAGGGTGCCAACTTTCACTACTTCTATTCAACATAGTATTGGAAGTTCTAGCCAGAGAAACTGACAAGAAAAAGAAATAAAGGGCATCCACGTTGGTAATTAGGAAGTCAAATTGTTGCTGTTTGGAGATGACATGATTGTATACCTAGAAAACCCCAAAGACACCCTTAAAAAGTTCCTAGAACTGGTAAGTAAATTCAGCAAACTTTCAGGATTCAAAATTAATGTATAAAAATCAGTCGTTCTGCTATACAACAACAGCACCCAAACTGAGAATCAAATCAAGAACTCAGCCCCTTTCATGATAGCTGCAAAAAAAAAAAAAGTAAAATATTTAGGAATATACTTAACCAAGGAGGTAAAAGACCTTTGCAAGGAAAATTAAAAAACACTGCTGAAAGAAATCATAGACAACACAAACAAATAAAAACTTACTCCATGTTCATGGATGGGTAGAATCAATATTGTAAATATGCCCATATTGTCAAAGGCAATTTACAAATTCAATGCAATTCCTGTCAAAATACCATTATCATTCTTCACAGAACTAGAAAAAACAGTCCTAAAATTCATATGGAACTAAAAAAGAGTCCACATAGCCAAAGCAAGACTAAGCAAAAAGAACAAATCTGGAGGCATTAAATTACCTGACTTCGAAGTCACCAAAATAGCATTGTAGTGGTATAAAAATAGGCCCATTGACCAATGGGACAGAATAGAGAACCCAGAAATAAAACCAAATATTTACAGCCCACTGATCTTTGACTGACAAAGCAAACAAAAACGTAAAGTGGGGAAAGGACACCCTACTCAACAAATGGTGCTGGGATAATTGACAAGCTACATGTAAAAGAATGAAACTGGACTCTCATCTGTCACTCTACACAAAAATCAACTCAAGCTCCATCAAAGACTTAAATCTAAGACTTGAAACCATAAAGATTCTAGGCAATAACATTGGAGAAACCTTCTAGACGTTGGCTTAGGCAAAGACTTCATGAGACAGAGAACCCAAAGCAAGGGTACCAAAAACAAAGATAAATACATGGGACTTCAACTAAAAAGCTTCCACACAGCAAAAGAAATAATTAGGGTTAAATTTTATAATATGATATTGAAAATGTCCAAGATAATACCCAAAATCACCTGACACAGAAAGTAATGGAAAAATCTAGCTAATTACAAGACAAAAATAATTTTAAAATGCCAACCCCAATATTATACAGGGGTTGAAATTATCAGGCAAAGACAAGCAGTTTATTACCACACTTCATGGAATAATCACTCCTAAATGAACAAAAAGGTAGAATTTCCAAGCAGAGAAATAGAAACAACGTAATTGAACTAGCTGTCAAATAGAAATAAATACAAGAGCTGGGTGCGATGGCTCAAGCCTGTAATCCCAGCACTTTGGGAGGCCGAGGAGGGTGGATCACGAGGTCAAGAGATCGAGACCATCCTGGTCAATTTGGTGAAACCCCGTCTCTACTAAAAATACAAAAAATTAGCTGGGCCTGGTGGCCCGTGCCTGTAATCCCAGCTACTCGGGAGGCTGAGGCAGGAGAATTGCCTGAACCCAGGAGGCAGAGGTTGCAGTGAGCCGAGACCACGCCATTGCACTCCAGCCTGGGTAACAAGAGTGAAACTCCGTTTCAAAAAAAAAAGAAAGGAAGGAAGGAAGGAAGGAAGGAAGGAAGGAAGGAAGGAAGGAGAGAGAGAGAGAGAGAGACAGAAAGAAAGAAAGAAAGAAAGAAAGAAAGAAAGAAAGAAAGAAAGAAAGAAAGAAAGAAGGAAAGAAAGAAAGAAAGAATTAGCAGAGTAATTATTACTCTCAGACAACCCAGAGAGTGGGAGAAAATCCTCACAATCTATACATCCAACAAAGGACTAATATCCAGAATCTACAAGGAACTCAAATAAATCAGCAAGAAAAAAATAACAAGCACATCAAAAGTGGGCTCAGAACATGAATAGATGGTTCTCAAAAGAACATAAAGAAATGACCAACAAACACATGAGAAAAATTCTCAACATCATTAATGATCAAAGAAAGGCAACTCAAAACCACCACGTGATACCACCTCACTCCTGCAAGAACAGCCGTAATCAAAAAATCAAAGATGTTGGCATGGATGTGGTGGAAAGGGAACACTTTCACACAGTTGGTGGGAATGTAAACTAGTATAACCACTATGGAAAACAGTGTGGAGATTTCTTAAAGAAGTAAAGGTATATCTACCATTTGATCCAGGAATCCCACTCCTGTGTATCTATCCAGAGAAAAAGAAGTCAATGTATGAAGGAGGTACTGCACATGCATGTTTATAGCAGGACAATTCACAGTTGCAAAAACATGGAACCAGTCCAAATGCCAATCAGTCAATGAATGGGTGAAGAAAATGTGGAATAGATACACCATGGTATATTATTCAGCCATAAAAAGGAATGAAATGGTGGCACTCACAGCAACCTGGAGGGAATTGGAGACCATTATTCTAAGTGAAGTCACTCAGGAATGGAAAACCAAACATTGTATGTTCTCACTTGTAAGTGGAAGCTAAGCTATGAGGGCACAAAGGCATCAGAATGATATGATGGACTTGGAGGACTTGCAGGAAAGGGTGGGAGGAGGATACGGGAAAAGAGACTACACACTGGGTACAGTGGACACTACTTGTGTGATGGCTGCACCAAAATCTCAGAAATCACGACTAAGGAACTTATTCATACAACCAAACACCCCGTTTTCCAAAAACCTGTTGAAATTAAAATATAATTTTAAGACACAGTAAAACAAATTTAAAAATCACTCTGACCGGAAAAATAAATAAAATCAAGTTCATATGGAATCAAAAAAGAGCCCAAATAGCCAAGGCAATCCTAAACAAAAAGAATAAAGCTAGAGGCATCACACTACCTGACTTCAAACTATTGTAACCAAAACAGTGCTAGTACAAAAACAGGCACGTAGACCAATAAAGCAGAATCGAGCACCCAGAAATCAGGCTGCACACCTGCATTACCTGATCTTTGACAATGTCGACACCACATTCAATAGGTGATGCTGGGGTAACTAGCTAGCCATATGCAGAGGATTTAAACTGGACCCCTTCCTTATACCACATGCAGAAATCAGCTAAAGATGGATTAAAGGCTTAAATATAAAACCGAAAACTATAAAAACCCTGGAAGGCAACCTAAGCAATATTGCTCCAGACAGGAACAGGCAAAGATTTCATGACAAGGATGCCAAAAGCAAGTGTGTCAGAAGCACAAATTGACAAATGGGATCTAATTAAACAAAACGGCTTCTGCACAGCAAAGGAAACTATCAATACAGTAAACAGACAACATATAGAATGGAAGAACATTTTTGCAAACTATATATTGACAAAGGTCTAACATCCAACATCTATAAGAACCTAAACAATTACCTCAAAAAACAAACAACCCCATTAAAAAGTGGGCAAAGGACATGCACAGATACTTTTCAGAAGAGGACATACATGTAGCCAACAAGTGTATGAAAGAAAGCTCAACATAATTGATCATTAGAGAAATGCAAATCAAAACCACAATGCAATACTATCTCACACCAATCAGAATGGCTACCATCAAAAAGTCAAAAAATAATAGATGCTGGTGAGGCTGCAGAAAAAAGGAAGGCTTATACACTGTTGATGGGATGTAAATTAGTTCAAACATCATGTAAAACAGTTTGGTGATTTCTCAAAGGCCTAAAAACAGAACTACCATTTGATCCAGCAAT
This sequence comes from Leontopithecus rosalia, assembly GCA_028533165.1. Lineage (NCBI taxonomy): Eukaryota > Metazoa > Chordata > Mammalia > Primates > Cebidae > Leontopithecus > Leontopithecus rosalia. The sequence continues at coordinate 742,362 of CM052663.1, forward strand.
CCCATTTCTGGGTATAAGCCCGAAGACATAGAAATTGTTCTGTCATAAAGATGCATGCATGTGTAAATTCATTGCAGCACTATTCACAATAGCAAAGGCATAAAATTACCTAAATGTGCCCATCAATGGCAGACTCTATAAAGAAAATGTGATACACATATACCATGGAATACTATGCAGCCATAAAAAGAATAAGATTATGTCCTTCACAGCAGCATGGATGGATCTGGAGCCCATTATCCTTAGCAAACTAATGCAGGAACAGGAAGACAAACACCACATATTCACACTTAAATGACTGAGCTAAATGACCCAGGAACAGGAAGCCAAATACCACATATTCACACGTTAACAACTGAGTTAAACGATGCAGGAACAGGAAGCCAAACACCACATATTCACACTTAAATGACTGAGCTAAACGATGCAGGAACAGGAAACCCAATACCACATATTCACACTTAAAAGACTGAGCTAAACAATAAGAACATATGGACAGATAGAAGAAAACCACAGCCATGGTGGCCTCCTAGAAGGTGGAGGAGGGAAGGAGAGAGAGGATCGGGAAAAATATCTAATGGGTACGTGGCTTAATATCTAGGTGTCATGAGTTTTTGTTTTATTTGGTTTTGTTTTGTTTTGTTTTGTTTTGAGATGGAGTTTCACTCTTGTTACCCAGGCTGGAGTGCAATGGCACAATCTCGGCTCACCGCAACCTCCACCTCCCAGGTTCAGGCAATTCTCCTGACTCAGCCTCCTGAGTAGCTGGGATTACAGACACGCACCACTGTGCCCAGCTAATTTTTTGTATTTTTAGTAGAGACGGGGTTTCACCATGTTGACCAGGATGGTCTCAATCTCTTGACCTCGTGATCCACCCGCCTCGGCCTCCCAAAGTGCTGGGATTACAGGCTTGAGCCACCACGCCTGGCTGGTGGCATGAATTTTAACAAAACTGCACACGTACTCACTCTTGAACTTAAAAGTTCAAAAAGAAGTCAGTTTTTCCAAATTAATGTATACATTCCATATGACACTTATAAAAGTAACAGAATTTCTTGTAATTTTTGTAACAAGTGGTTAGAAAACAATATAGAAGATCCAAGGGTCAAAAAAAGTCGCTAAGAGTATTGAAAAACAACAGCCATAGCAAAGGACTGCCTTACAAGACAGCAAAATTATACTAACGTTGTGAACGCTGCTGGGATAGGAGAGCATGGAAACACAAACAGATCGATGCTAGTCAGTGCACCATACATGAGTAAAATAATTCTAAAGTAGGTTAAAGTTATACATGTGAAAAGTAAAACTTTTGGAAGAAAGTACAGGAATATATCTTTGTGACGTTAGATTACGGAAGGATCTCTTAAGCAAGACACAAAAAGATAAAAAAATAAAGAAAAAGATGAATGAATTGGATTATCAAAATTTTGAAGTCCTGTACAACAAAAAATTTTGATAATGAAAGTGGAAAAACAAGCCCATACTGAGAAATATTTTCAACAAACACAATGGTTCTTGCATGTATCTGAAGAACTTGTGCAAATTAATATAAAAATAAACTTGGAGACATCCAAACAGCCATTAAACACATGAAAAAAAATATTCATTCTATTAGGGAAATACAAATTTAAATTTCAACGAAGGCAGGGTACAGTGGCTTACACCTATGTAATCCCAGCATTTTGGGAGGCTGAGGCGAGTGGGTCACCTGAGATGAGGAGTTTGAGACCAGCCTGACCAACATAGTGAAACCCTATCTCTGCTAAACATAAAAAAAATTAGCCATGTGTGATGGTGGGTACCTGTAATCCCAGCTACTTGGGAAGCTGAGGCAGCAGAATCACTTCAACCTGGGAGGCGGAGGTTGCAGTGAGCTGAGATTGTGCCATTGCATTCCAGCCTGGGCAACAAGAGTAAAATTCTCTCAAAAAGAAAAAACAAAACAAAACAAAAAATTCAATGAAAATAACAATCCACATATATCTTCTTAATAACATATTTTTAAAGTTCAACAACATCAAACAGAGGAGAATGTAAAGAAGAAGTGGGAGCTCTCAATGCTTAAGTGAGATCACAAGCATGTTTCAGAGGTGTGTGTATGTCCTGACACCCACACGTTTTTGAATTCTGGGCTCAGGTTTAAGAGAAACACTGGCACATGTGCTAAGGAGACAGGTAGGGATCACCACAGCGTTATTGGTGATGTTCAAAACAGCCTGAATGTCCACGAACAGAATGAACAGACACCGTACGGTATAGTCATTCATTGAAATACTAATCCAAAATCAAAATGAAAAATAAAAACAAACTACAATTATAACTTGGATAACTCTCCTCAAATATTGGGCAAAAAAATACTTTTTAGAGGATAGGCATAAATGATTCAATTTCCAGCATTTCCATCTGGGATACAAAGGTGAGGATTACATTACAGGCAAGCTTGGGAGTCAATGGTTCATGCAAAATAAGAATTTTTCCTGCTGCTTTTAAAGTAACTTAGTGACCTCTTGAATACATCTACTCAAGGAATTTTATTGGACTAATTGCCTCTCTTTATTTGCTACTAAAGGGTTATGTTGCTACACTGAGCACTATTTAGAAAAAATAGAACAGCCTTGGTGATTACATTAGAAATCCTAAGGCAAAATTCTTGGCTTGCTTTTTCCTTATAAATTTAGTCCCCAAAGGACAGTAACTCCAGCACAGGATGGAAGAGTTGATACTTCATAAAATCTTAATGTCTTAACTAGCATAAAAATGAGATATGAGGTGGGTGGTTTGATAGTCCACAATTTCTAATTTGTTGTTTTGAGGAATAAATATTTTTTAACTAGCAATAAGAGTCTTCTAGAAAGTACTATATCTGCATAACATCTGTTGCACAAATGTAAGATACTTTAAAATTTTTTAAATTTACGAGCATAATTTTATTTTACAAGAGAAAACAGTTAACGGAATAAAAAGAATTTTTGAAACAATAGCAATAGCATGTGTTTATAGTAGGATGTTTCTAGAAGTGTTCAGTATACTCACGATTAAATAATAGGTAGAGAGAAGTACTAGGTTGGTGCAAAAGTAATTGTAATCTTTGCCATTAAAAGTAATAGTTAAAAATACTCTAGAAGGAGGGAAGGGGCCTTTTTCAAATGGTGGCGGTACTCTGGGAGTGTTGGAAGCACACTGTATTTTTTGTTACTACTTTTTTTGCCTAAAATTTTGGCTCCTAGATTCAATTTGATCACTACGAAAATGCTTTGGGACTTTGGGACTTACAGGTTCTGTCAGAGAGCACATGCTCAGTTGCAGGTTTTATTTTAAGGCACGTAGATTCATAAAAGACTGGTGTGGAAATAAGAACTACCGCTATTAACTTACGGCGGTTATATACGTTTGCTATTCTCCACTGTTCGAGAAACTTGCCTCCCTAGAATAGTTGGGAGACTGAAATTAGAATCTGAAAATAGCTACATGAGCCTGACAAAGAGCAAAATGAATGGGATTGTCCCAAGGATTTCTCCACCGAGGCATGACAGAACTGTGGTGAATGACAACAATCACAGAATAAGCTTGTGACCAGAAAGCTCGTGCTTCCCAGATATGGATTCTTTCTGAAGATGATATATACTAGACATTATCAGTATAATTTACAAAGATACTGTTTTTAATCTTCACAACGAGCCTGTGAGATAGCGATGTTCAAAAGCCCAAGTTACAGATGAGCAAACTGAAGTTCTGGGATGTTAAATAACTGGCCTGAGGCCACATTCCTATTAGACGGTTAGAAAAAAATCACATCCTGCTGTTTTGATAACAACAGTGGTTTTCTCAAACATTTTTGTCTCAAGATTCTTTACACTATTAAAAACATTAACGATTCCTAAGCGCTTCTGCTTATATGGGTTAAATTTATCTATATTTACCATGTTAGAAAAAGAAACTGAGGCTTCTGAAGATGTTCATTAATTTGCTTAAAAATAACAATAATAAATCCATTGCATGAGAACATAAATCATGTATTTTTAAAAAATCTGTTTTCCAAAATAAAATACTTTCTGCACAGTTTCACAGTTGTGGAAGTCCCTTTAATGCCTGGCTTATTGCTCTGCATTCTATCTGCTGCAATATGTTGTTTTGGTTGAAGTATATGAAGCAAATACTTATGAGAACAGTAAAACATAGAAGCATCGAACCTTGTGAGTTTTTAAGATTGCTTTCCTCTGGGATGGATCCAAGCAGCAGTCTAACCATCTCTATGGGGAAAAGCACGGTAAAAGGAAATCGTCCCTTGAAAAAATAAAAGAACCCCATGACAAATTTTTCACAATCCTTCTCTGAGATTGTCCCACCTCAAATGCTACCAACATCAATCAGTATGTTTTCTTCTTTTTTGAATATTACAGTTCGTGTGCCCCCTTATGCTTTGCACCTAATTTTGTCTGATTACTTATCACCCTCCAGTGAAATGATCGTTTGCTTATTGTTGCCTCAACCCCGTCCCATTAGACTGTAAAATGGACAAGGACAGAAATGTTATCATTCAAGATGTAATATCAACTTCTGGTACAGTGCCAAACACTGAGAATGTGGTCTATAATCTATAATTGTTTAAATGAAGTACTAGATGAATGTTTACCTAAATCAAGTCGATCTCACCTCTGCCTAAAGTCAAGTCATTTCACATTTCCAGATTCTTCATGACTCTCTATGCTATACCCCCGTCCTACTGAAATGTTCTTAAATGACAAAAGTCCTGCATGGCCACCACTGTAATTCCTTCCTGTGGTCTTCACAAAGCCCTGTGAAGGACCCTTAGACACCTCCCATCTATTCTCTTCCATAAACAAACCTACCATCATTTCCTTTAAGAAAACAAAGCAATCATCAAGTTGATTCAAATAATAAGACACAAAGCAGAATCTCCTAATTTGATTTGGCATTTTTTCAACAAATGAGAGGCTGGAACCCGTAAGAAAAGCTATATACAAATTGGGTTTTCTTTTAAATAGGATTGCCTTATATTAATCCAATTTGGTGTCAGATCCTCGTTGAGTCAGGAGCCTTCTGCATCTCCACTGGAACCTGTGACATTGAGATTGGAGGGATGCCCACTGATGTCCTCATGGGCCCTACTTCCACCTGGATCCTTTCTGGAACACGGTGTCATTGCCAGAAGAAAGCAGTCTGCTTTTCCAAGAGTCTTTGTGTGTGTCATTTTCAGACACATGGAATATAAATACATTCAAAACCACACTTTTGAAAAGCTCAGCTCTGAAAAATAAAAATTAATTGTGCAAGTAACATTATGAAACAAAACCACTTTCATTCAAACTACTTTTGATACTCAGAAAAACGTGGCTTTCTTCTTTTATTTTTCTGTGTATCTGCCCCAAACTTTTGTGATCAATGTCTAATTGCAAAGATAAAGAGTGAAGCAGAAAACACAACGTGGGCCGGGCGCGGTGGCTCACGCCTGTAATCCCAGCACTTTAGGAGGCCGAGACGGGCGGATCACGAGGTCAAGAGATCGAGTCCATCCTGGCCAACTTGGTGAAACCCCATCTCTACTAAAAATACAAAAAAAAATTAGACGGGCATGGTGGTGTGCGCCTGTGGTCCCAGCTACTCGGGAGGCTGAGGCGGAAGAATCGCTTGAATCCAGGAGGCGGAGGTTGCGGTGAGCTGAGCTTGCGCCACTGCACTCCAGCCTGGTGACAGAGCAAGACTCCATCTCAAAAAAAAAAAAAAAACAAAAAAAAACAAAAAACACAACGTGTTAGGAACTCCAAGTTGTCTACATACCGACTCAAAGAAGCCGGGCCAGTTCTAAGCAGCTTTGCTTAGAGTTTTCCATCCGGATTATTTGTGCCCTTTAGAGAACACTGGTAGAAATAATGGAGAGTGTTTCTAAGGGGTGGTGAGTACTCATGATAATTTTTACTTCTTTCTAAAAGGCATGAAAAATACAAAGCATTCAGGATTAAAAGGGTCAATACCGATTCCTCAATCCCATCAGTCCGCAGGCGATTTTGAAGCTCGTCTTTCACTCCATGGTCTAGAATCCTGTTCTCAGGCTTCTGGATCTGGCCACACTCAGGAAGGTGACTTTGGAAGTGTGTTTTACTCCCTGAGTCCCCCAGATAAAGACTTTGGTTTCGCAGCTCCGTTTTCCAGTGGAAGGCTGATCCTCTGTCACTAACATAGCAGCCAGTGGTCCTATTTCTGTTTTCCCCTGGGCCTAGACTAACCTTGAGTGCCAAGTGCACAGCACAGCAATGATAAAAGTCCTCCCGATTCTGGTGTGCCTGATCAAAGGCCCGGGCAGGCCAGTTCCTACAACTCAGCTTGCTAATGTTAGGAAGCTCACCTGGGCAGCCTATCTTCCCGCGTGAAAGTTAAACAAAGACCTCTAAGCTCCCGGATGGAGACGTGAAAGAAAGCAGGTCAAGCATCTTGCTGGGAAGTTCCTACCTTGGAAACCACACCTTGTGGACCCAGGAAAAGAAGTTAACACATTCCCTCACTTCCAGCCTGTATATGCATGGACACTACACAGATCCTAGACCAATAAGCACCTCCTAAGAGAGATCCCAGGCAGCAGGTGAGAGATGTGCAGCGTGGGTGTGTGTCTGGGGCACTACCCGGGCCAAGCTCTCTTTTCATCTATCCTAAGTTCTTAGGCCAGTTGCTGAGCAGAAGAGGTCTGCAAATGTAGACAAAACAAAGAAAAACAATTTCACGTGACAAAAAACACTCCAGAGACCACTGCACTCAGGTATGAGTGGGAGACCAAGACAAAGACTAAAAGGAAACAAATATGTTTCTCTGCAGTTCCAATAGCAGGCTGAGGAAGAAATAACATCTGTCTCTGCCCTCTCTTGGAGCCCACTTTCTCTGTTCAGCTCTGCCATATTCCGGGTTTTAAAATTTATCTAGTCCTAGAGTTCCCATGAGATTAGCATTTTGCAGCAGGAAACTTCTTAAAATGTAAGCAAAAGAAAATGAATAAAATTCCACAAATGCGAAGACATGGACATGTTTGTAAAGCACAGGCTGAAGCCCAGCCAAGCGGGAGAAGAACGCAGTCCCTGGTCTCTTTTCTGTTCTGGATTTTTTGGTGTCAGTTTCACGGTCTCATGTATTTCAGGTATGAAGTACATCTTAAGCTTTATAGAAAAATAAAACAAACACAAACAAAAATGATTTTTTATTCTGTTAGTGTTAGTCAGTTCATGGTGTGATTCGAAGATCCTTTTCTAATGATAAGACACAACTGTCTCTCTAATTGTGAAGGCTTAAATACACAATTGCTGCTGTATCTGATGATTTTATTAGCCTCAGATTACAAAGAAAATACTGCTTCTATGAGTCTCTGGCCTCTTGATAACCTGCCAATCATTCTATTATAGACTGCAGCCAGCTTGAGTTTACTGTACTGCAATCAGAACATCTAATGAGTGAAGAGCCTTTGGAAGAGAGGTACACAGACTAAGATTTGGAAGTGACAGGAGCAGTCATTTTGGGAATTGGCTGTTGGATATAAAATTCATTATTTATGGTTGTACCACAGTAGATTGGAGGTACAGCTCCCCAGAGGAGAGGCCTAAATCCAACTCTAACTACTAGTACAAGTGAAAGGACTATTTGTTAGTTACGTATTCTCTTATATAATTTAAGTCTCAACACAGTTCTCTGTGGTTGGGAAGTTATCTCCGTTCCTATGAAGCAGAAAAGGAAATAAGCAGAGACAATAGCCAGGTTTCACATTGTGCTAGTGACTATGTCAGGATGAGATTCTGGGTCCCTTCAATGTTAGGTTAGGGCTCTCTTACATACATGAATATTCAGTACCCAATTAAAGATAGAGCCTACAGTAACCAAAACAGCATAGTAATGGTAAAAGAACAGACACTAGACCAATGGAACAGACCAGAGAACTCAGAAATAAGACCACACATCTACAACCATCTGATCTTCAACAAACTTGACAAAAACAAGCAATGGAAAGGACTCCCTGTTTAATAAAGAGTGCTGGGAGTCCTGCTAGTCATATGCTGAAAATTGAAACTTGACTTCTCCTTATACAGCATATTAAAATCAGCACAAGATGGATTAAAGGCTTAAATGTATTATAAAACTAAAAACTATAAAACCCCTAGAAGAAAATCTAGGCAATACCATTTAGAACATAGGCACAGGCAAAGATTTCATGATGAAAACACCAAAAGCAATGGCAACAAAAACAAAAATTAACAAATGGGACCTAATTAAACTAAAGAGCTTCTCCACAGGAAAAGAAAGTATCATCAGAATAAAGAGACAACCTACATAATGGGAGAAAATTTTTGCAATCTATCTCTCTGGTATCCAGAGTCTACAAGGAACTTAAACAAATTTATAAGAAAAAAACAAACAGTCCCATTAAAAGTGGGCAAAAGACATGAACACACTTTTTAAAAGAAGACATAATGTGACCAAACATATGAAAAAAAGCTCAGCGTCGCTAATCATTAGAGAAATGCAAATCAAAACTGCAATGAGATATCATCTCACACCAGTCAGAATGACTACTAGTGAAAAGTCAAAAACAACAGATGTTGGCGAGGTCGCAGAGAAAAAGAAACACTTTTACACTGTTGTGGGTTTATAAATTAGTTCAACCATTGTGGAAGATGGTGTGGCGATTCCTCGAAAACCTAGAAGCAGAAATATCATTTGTCCCAGCAATTCCATTACTAAGCATATGCCCAAAGGAATATGAATCATGCTATTATAAAGATACATGCATGTGTATGTTCTTCGCAGCACTATTCACAATAGCAAAGACATAGAATCAACCCAAATGCCCATCAAAGATAGACTGGATAAGGAAAATGTGGTACATATATACCATGGAATACTATGCAGCCACAGAAAGGAATGAGATTATGTCCTTTGCAGGGACAAGGATGGAGCTGGGAGCCAGTATCGTCAGCAAAGTAATGCAGGAACAGAAAACCAAACACCACATGTTCTGACTTGTAAGTGGGAGCAAATGATGAGAACACATGGACACATGGTGGGAAACAACACACACTGGGGCTGTCGGAAAGGGGTTGTCAGGGGAGGGAGAGCATCAAGAAGAGTAACTAATGGATGCTGGGCTTAATACTAGGTGATGGGTTGATGTGTGCAGCAAACCACCGTGGTGCACATTTACCTATGTAACAAACCTGCACATCCTGCACTTGTACTCCGGAAGGTAATCAAAGTTAAAGAAAAAAAAGATACACTCAGCAGACGTGATCCTGCCCAGTGTTTCTTGCTCTTACGCTGGCTCTCAAGGACAAAAGTAAATTAAAACTACGAACGAAGCTGTTTACCGGTCCCTCGGTTATCACAAACATTTATTGAGCATTTACTATGTGGCAGTTCTTAACGGATCCTACATGTGAATTAGAAGAGGCTTTCTGCTTATGGAGAACTTGTCACTTAGTCTGATAAAGAGTCCATCAAACAAGATCAGTTACGCAGTAAGTGGTCATGCTGAGTGTCAGGAGAGAAGTACAAGAACGGGGCACTGATATATATGGAAGATCCCTCAGGGACCAGCCGTGTTGGAGGAAGCGAACTCTGAGATACCAGTAACGGGAACAGGGCTGGGCGTAGTGTCTCAGCTGGGCGTAATCCCAGCACTTTTTTTTTTTTTTGAGACAGAGTGTTGCTCTGTTGCCAGGCGCCAGGCTGGAGTGCAGTGGTGCAATCTCAGCTCACTCAGCCTCCGCCTCCCGGGTTCAAGCAGTTCTCCTGCTCAGCCTCCCAAGTAGCTGGGACCACAGGTGTGTGCCAGCATGCCCAGCTAATTTTTGTATTTTTTAGTAGAGATGGGGTTTCACCATGGTCTCGATCTCTTGACCTTGTGATCTGCCCGCCTCAGCCCCCCAAAGAAGCCCAACACTTTTATAGGCAGAAGCAGGAGGATCACTTGGGCCCAGGAGCTCAAGACCAACCTGGGCAACATGGCAAGTTCCCATCCCTACAAAAACCACAAAAATGAGCTGGGCGTGATAGAACACATCTGTAGTCCTAGATACTTGGGAGGCTGAGGTGAGAGGATCACCTGAACGTGGGAGGTTGGAGGCTGCAGTGAGTTGAGATTGTGCCACCGCACTCCAGCCTAGGTGACACAGGGAGACCCCATCTCAAAAACAAACACACAAACCAGCAAACAACAATAACAAACACACCGGAATACTGCATGGGCAGACGGGAGAAGCTGAGGGTAGCGATGGGATTTCAAAGGACAGGGAAATTTTTCTTAGCAGCCACCCACACAGTAGCTTTGGTGGCAAAAGTGAGTAGACCAGTTTGATAAAAACAGCTAATTTAGATTTCAGTACTGAATTTTAGGAATCTAAATAAACCAGGTATTACTGTCAATTTGCCCTAGGTTTTTGAGTAATTTAATCAATCTGTTTTATGCTATATAGATAGTGTCGCTACCTACCAAGGATTACTAAGCCTTTTTTTCTAGAAAATGAGTAACAATCTACCTAAAACTAAAGGTTACATGATTTTTTTAGATAAAATATGCGGTAGAAAAAATGATACTTGTCATAGGGCATTATAATAGTATGTCCTGAAGTGCTTTCATAATTATATTCATTCGTAAGGTATTATAAGCCACATCTTTAAAAAAAATTTGTAAGTAAATTTTGTGTTTTAAAATGTCCTCCATATGTTGCCACATGACTTCTACACAGACTTCACACGCAAATTTTTTTTTCTTTTTTCTTTTTTTTTTTTTTTTTTTTGCAGAGAACGATTTATTAAGCAGTGAGAGAAAGAGAAGTAGAGAGAGTTCCCACGTTGTTGTGGGAGGGGATCTCAGTAAGGGGCAGCAGAGGTTTTGTTTTTTGTTTTTTGTTTTTTGATGTTTTAAAAAAAAAGGAGAGAAGGAGAGGAAGAAAGAGGAAGAAAAACAGGGAGAGAGAACAGGAATATTGCTTAATTCTAAGAATGGTTATTAATAATGGCTGATCAATATTTTGTGTATTGAAAGTGGAGAATGTATATTTTGTGTATT
>CM052663.1:753926-810812 GCA_028533165.1 Leontopithecus rosalia
ACTTGTGCATATTTCACTAAGTTCTCGTGTTATATTTTCAACTCCGTTAGTTCATTTATATTCCTCTCCATATTGTCTATTCTTTTTAGCATTTCGTCAAACCTTTTTTCAAAGTTCTTAGTTTCTTTACATTGGGTTAGAACAAGTTCTTTTAACTCCCAGAAGTTTCTTATCATCCACCTTCTGAAGCCTACTTCAGATAATGGGACACAGTCCTTTTCCATCAGGGCTTGTTCCGTTGCTGATAAGGAACTGTAATCCCCTGTAGAGAGAGAGGGGTTCTGATTTTGGGTATTCTCAGCCTTTTTAGCCTGGTTTCTTCCCTTTATTATGAATTTATCCATCTGTGGTCTTTACAATTACTGCCTTTCTAATTGAGATCCGAGATGGCTGATCGCTGACTGCTCAGGATTGTAGCTCCCAGTGAAAGCCCAGAGAATGAGAGGACACCACACTTTCAGACGAATTTTTGTCACTCACGGACCAGAAGATTCCCAGTGGAGGAGCCCCACGGGTCGCCAGCGCGACTCTTGTGGCCAGCCCAGTGGTTTTGCTGGCGTCTCGGAGCAGCAGCTCTTCGTGTAGAGTGGACGGGCTTGGTTCCCCTACTGACTAATGCTTGGAGCTCCGGGAAGGCAGAGCCGCTTGTTACAGACTCAATAAGGAAGCCAGACCAGAGATTCCCAGGCAGAGGAGCACCATCAGCCTTATTACTGCTGTTTTGGCCGGTGCAGTGGGTTGCTCGGATTCCAGCACTGGGAATCAATAAACTGGGCGTCCACTCAGAAACCTAATTAGAAAGGCGGTAATTGTAAACACACACAAATTATGGTTCATGTCACACTTTAAGAAGTGTGACATATGTTTAATATGAGAAAGATCAGCCTTGATTGAAGAAAAGATATGGCAGCCAGGCGTGGTGGCTCACGCCTGTAATCCCAGCACTTCGTGAGGCTGAGGCGGGCTGATCACTTGGTCAGGACTTCAAGGCCAGCCTGATCAACATGGCGCAACCCCGTCTCTGCTAAAAATACAAAAATTAGCTGGGCGTGGTGACGTGCACTTGTAATCCCAGCTACTCAGGAGGCTGAAGGAGGAGAATCGCTTGAACTGGGAGATGAAGGGTGCAGTCTCCCGTGACTGTGCCACTGCAGGACAGAGCAAGACTCTGTCTCAAAAAGAAAAAAAAGTGTTTGTAATTGACTGAGAACTACCCGTGGTTAACTTTGAGGAGTCCCAGGAACTGCAACATTGGATGGCACTAGATGCAGTGATGGAATGGCCTCGTTGCTTCTGTATTCTCTACACTTGCCTGCACAGGTGAATACATGGAACAAATGAGTTTTCTAATATGACTCACGACACCTGGAGAAGAAGCCAACATGAGACTCTGGATAGGAAACTGGGCCATATCTGCTGATAGGAGTTTGAAGTTTTTAAGTGACTTTCACAGGTACTTCCCTCACTGTAAGTGTAGTTCTTGGAAAGGTTTTCTTTTTTCTTTTACTTTGCAGAAAGTCAATTTGAAGACCTTTAAAATAGGCTTATTTTCCTCTTGCACATGTGTATTTCCAGTACAGGGACTCTGTGGACACAGGATGGCTGTGCAGCCCATCCACAGGGTGCGGGCAGCTTGAGCAGAGCACACAGGAGTCTGGAGCCCTTGGGGCTGGCTTGGGTGGGAAGGGGCAAGCGGTGGATGGAAGAGCAGCAGCTGGAGCCCCGACCCCCCCCCCCCAAGAGCCGCTCTGGGCCTCAGTCAAGGAGGCAGCTGCTGACAAACAGCGGGGCCCCGTGCTGGAGCAGAAGTCAGCACCTTGACATCCCCGCTGCCCACTCTTGACTGCTGGGGCCTCCTACTGACAAAACCTAGAAGCCAGAAGTCAAGGATCCCAGTGAGAGCTCAGAGAGAAACTGAAAGAGAAGGATGGAGAAGGTGGTTAGTAAACGACGCAGGGCAAACAGGCCACACAGGACAGTCCCTCCCTTTGCGCCTCAGTGTCTGCTCCTGTCTTTTGACTGGGTGTCAAAGGCCTTTAAATGGATGGAAATATTGTGTGCCAAATGCAGGAGCCACGCAGATCTCAGCGTTATCTAAGGTACCATCCTGGGCTGATGTCTATTCAAATACACTCTCTGTAAATGTTAACGACCACCCGGATCCTCATGAGCTAAAATGGGAAGGGAGAAAACAGTTGATGTAAGATTTTACCACCTTGCCCCTGACTTTGTAGTTCATCATGAGGCTGGTGTTTATCAGCAGCAGGAAAACAGCAGTTTTCCTCCACTGCATCTTCCCGTAACTCTCCGCCAGGACCTCAGAAGAAAGGAGTTCTTCAGTTTGTGACGTAACCCAAGCCTCCCTTCATGGCTTTGCCATGGCCTTTGCCAAGTACTCTGCTAATCAACATCCAAGCAGAGAGGGAATCAGGTCATGAAGACTCTGACACCTCTCTCCTAGCAACCTCTAATCTGTCATGCTTCGCATGAGCTGACACAGCCAAAGCCAGAGGACGGCAGTCAGGTTCATGCCAGGGTTATAAAGCAACATGGAGAAGATGGAAAGCATCTGCAGGGACCAGTGGTGGAGAATACCCTGAAGAGGAGGGATCTGTATCGTCACATATCTCCTCTGCTTCTCCTCCTTCTTATGTGTTTCTGTCTCTCTTTCTCTCTCTCTCTCTCTCTCTCTCTCTCTCTCTCTCTCTCTCTCTCTGTGCGTGTGTGTGTGAGACAGAGAGAGAGAGGGAGAGGCACACTGATGCCTGCTTGAGCAGTAAAAGCATCTCGTTAATTTACAAAATAAATGTCATTTGTTGCCTTCTGTGATTGCAAATGGGCTTTTAAAGATCATTAACAGCACCCTAAAACATGACTCTTCTGAAAGTGATGTGGAACTTCTGTCTGTCTACAAATGAAACTTGCTTTTCCAAAACACTGCACTTTGGAATAGCATCTGAAATGCAGCGTTTCAGCCTGGTGATTTAAATGCCCCTGAGGACGCATTTATTTTAGGTGGCAGTCATTCCTTTGACAGCTTGTCTCATGGGGAGTCATTATCATCATCAACATATTTTAAAATTCTGGAGCCATGTACATTTGTTTCAGAATCTTGTAATTGAGTAATAAATAATTTTGAGGTATCAGGCTAAGGGCTGGTCCGAGTCCAGAGGTGATTGATTTTCTACAAAATTAATCAAAGAGAGTTTACAAATCTATTCTGAGTGCATGTAAATTACAAGAGACAAGAAATAATTATTTCAAAGAATAATTTTAAAGAGTATAATAAAGGAATAGTGAATCAGTTCAATTTTGACATTGACAAAATTGATAAAAAAGGATAAACCCTTTTGTATGTTTTGTTGAGCAGAACATACTTTTTAATTATATTTTTCTTCAGACTTCAGAGGTCATATTCAAACTGCTTCTAAAGCTATAAAAATATTCAGATAAACATATATCAGAAAACCAGAAATTGTGCTTATTTTAATACTGTTTACAATATCAACATAACTAAAGGACATTCATGCAATTCAAAAGTAAGGAGCTTAGATTTATAGTACTGCAGAATGATTTGTTTTACATGCATCCACACCAGATGCTGAGTTCTTGCAGATGAAATTGAGAACTGACGTAGCAACTTATCCAAATAAGATACTTAACCTGAGTATGGCTTCTAGCAGTATGAGGTCACGTCGCTGGAGTGACCCAGCTCCGTTTGAGCTCCAGTCTAGAAAAGCTCAGGGCTGTCCAAAGAATTTACTCTTTTTTTCCAGCCAACACCTGACGTAGACCCCTGACCACTCTTCTTAGAACATTTATGAGGGGGGCTTACACTTGTGAATATGCATCCCCCACACCTCTGCAGTGTCTTTCTCAAGGACCTGGAAGTCATTCCTTTGAGATGTAATTATCAGGAAGGATAGGGCCTGGGTCTCCCAGTCTGCAGGAAGAGAAATCTTGACTTCCATATTGCTAGCAGACACAGCTGGTCTAATGGCATTTCCACGGGCCCAGCCTTTGTACTTTCTCACTTCCGTGACCGTACAGAGCCCTGCCCTACTCCCTCATTCGTTCTTTTAAAAGCCCTGTCCCTTTTGTACAATTTGCGAATTGAAATGGAGCTCAGCTGTCTCCCTTATGGTTACCATTACTAAATAAAATCTGTTTTCATCACTTTAACTCATGTTCAGCTTTATCTGTCTTGGACAAAACCACCTGCAAGCACCAGAGAGGACTCTTCTGTAACAACCAGAGGTCATGAAACCATCCTCACCAAAAGCTTTGTTAAACAGGGTTACCTTCTTGTGCTAGCTGTTCCAAGTTTATTAGATTTCAAGAGCAAAATATAAAAATAAAAATGTAAACTCAACCCTGAAAAAGATTCCATTTTTGTTTGGAAGCATTTACATGTACAGATTCTGCAGCCAGTTTGCAAATCAAATGCCATTGCACACAGTCTTCCTACTGAGGGGGAAGGAGAAGGAGAGCTGTACAAGCTCTTTGGGACTATCTGCTGGGCAGATAAAAACAACTTAACTGGAGAGGGAAGCCTGAGAGCCATGCTCTCTCACCATCTTTTTGAACTTGGCCATTTCAAGAAGATAGCATTTCCACGAGATTTGTTTGTTTTGAGACGGAGTTTTGCTCTTGTCACCCAGGCTGGAGTGCAATGGCGTGATCTCCACTCACCGCAACCTCCGCCTCCTGGGTTCAGGCAATTCTCCTGCCTCAGCCTCCCGAGTAGCTGGGACTACAGGCATGCACCACTGTGCCCAGCTAATTTTTTGTATCTTTAGTAGAGACAGGGTTTCACCATGTTGACCAGGATGGTCTCGATCTCTTGACCTCGTGATCCACCCGCCTCGGCCTCCCAAAGTGCTGGGATTACAGGCTTGAGCCACCAGGCCCAGCTAATTTTTTGTATTTTTAGTAGAGACGGGGTTTCACCATGTTGACCAGGATGGTCTCGATCTCTTGACCTCGTGATCCACCCGCCTCAGCCTCCCAAAGTGCTGGGGTTACAGGTTTGAGTCACTGTGCCCGGCCTCCACGAGGTTTTTGAGCCAAGTTTCTAGTCCCAAGCAAATGTAGAAAATGATCTCACTTGTCAGGAATAAAGTGAGATATTATGAAAATGGGGAAAGGGTGTTAAAAAAAATTGGAATTTAAATTAACATTTAAAGTTTCTAAAAAGCCTTGTCAAATACAACCAAACATTTGAAACTTGTCTTTCATATGCTAAATATGTAAGTGATCCATGGCATGAGAGACAGAAAATACTGTAGTGCTGACAGATGAATAGGATGCCATCGCAGACAGTGAAAATACTGCCCTGTGCAGTCTAGCACTGCTTGCTTACTCCCCAGCCTTCTAGGTCACTAAATGCCTTTCACCCCAGGGTTTTCACATGTGCTGTTCCTCTGCCTGGAACAGACTGGTCCCCTCTGCAAGCTACCACGAATACTCCCCTTACAGCAGCAGCTCAGAGCTCATTTTAGCATAGTGGTCTTTCTAGAACTCAGCTAGGTTACCTGTCCCGGTGATTCTTCTGCGTGTCACTAATCCAACAGTAATCCCATTTCAGTGTAATCCTAATCATCTGCCTTTCATGCAAACTATGAGCTTCCTGAGGGAGGGAAGCACGTCTAAATTTTTCATCATTTTATCCCCAGAACCAAGTATATACAAAGTAGTCAATAAATATTTATTGAAAAACAATAAAGTATTGAATAATAAGTTTGACTGTGCATATGGGGTCACTTTATGAGAGACATCAAAAACCAGGAAAAAGAAATTATGGCCAGGCGCGGTGGCTTACGCCTGTAATCCCAGCACTTTGGGAGGCTGAGGCGGGGAGATCACGAGGTCAAGAGATCAAGACCATCCTGGCCAACATGGTGAAAGCCCATCTCTACTAAAAGTACAAAAAAATTAGCTTGGTGTGGTGGCGTGCGCTTGTGGTCCCAGCTACTCGGGAGGCTAAGGCAGGAGAATTGCTTGACCCCAGGAGGCGGAGGTTGCAGTGAGCTGAGGTCATGCCACTGCACTCCAGCCTGGCGCCTGGTGATGGAGTGAGACTCTGTCTCGAAGAAAAAGAGAGATTATATGTGATGAAACAGAATACAGGCAGCAATATGTATGGAGGTGACATCATAAAGGAATTTTTAGCAAAAATTCATCTAGCACCACTGTAGCCTATATTTGCATAGGAGCAAATTGCGGACTCAGACTTCTGTTTCAGTAGACTTAGATGTAAGCTAGAATAAGATTATGTCTGCAGTAAAGGTGGAAAAGATAGGGATATAGGGCTTGAGTGGGAAAAAATGTTATAATGAGAATGAGGTTCTGAAATCGTAACTAGATAAGGATAATGATAAAAGAGAAGATTTATATTTCTAATTCCAATGTTACAGATAGTTACCAGAAAACAGAAACCAACAATAATTAAGTACTCCTTAAAACACCCAGTTTGCCCACTTCATTGAATAGGACAGAAGTTGAGACTTTAAGTCAGCACCATCTGATAGCAATAAGTGGTTAGAGGGAGAACCAGTCCTCCTGAGTCTCATCAAACCCAATGTCTGACAAAAGCTAGTTGCTGAGCCTTCAGAGCTGGACCCCAGACCTTGGGATTCAGCAACAGCTAATGTCCTGCTGGAGGAACGGGCTGAACTCACTGTTCCTGATCTCTCTGTTTCCGCTTTGCAAAACTTCAGCAGACTCCTTCTCCTATGTGTCATCTTTTTATTTATTATTTTATCTCAGAGACTTAGAACTATTTTCTATTCCTATATTAGTTTGCTGAGGATGACAGTTTCTGGCTTCATCCACGTCTCTGCAAAGGACACTCATTCTTTTTTATGGCTGCATAGTATTCCATGGTATATATGTGCCACATTTTCTTTTTTTCTTTTTTCTTTTTTTGAGACAGAGTCTCGCACTATCACTCAGGATGTAGTGCAGTGACAAGATCTCATCTCACTGCAATATCTGCCTCCTGGGTTCAAGCAATTCTCCTGCCTCAGCCTCCCAAGTAGCTGGGACTACAGGCATGTGCCATCATGCCCAGCTAATTGTTTTGTATTTTTAGTAGAGACAGGGCTTCACCATGTTGGCCAGGATGGTCTCCATCTCCTGATCTCGTGATATGTCTGACTGAGCCTCCCAAAGTGCTGGGATTACAGGCTTGAGCCACCACGCCCAGCCCATATTTTCTCCATTCAGTCATTTGGGCTGTTTACAAGTCTTTGCTATTGTAAATAGTGCTGCTATAAACATATGTATGCATGTGTCTTTATAGTAGAATGATTTATAATTCCAGTAATGGGATTGCTGAGTCAAATGATATTTCTCATTCTAGATCCTTAAGGAATCACCACACTGTCTTCCACAATGGTTGGACTAATTTAGACTCCCACCAACAGTGTAAAAGTGTTCCTATTTCTCCACATCCTCTCCAGCATCTGTTGTTTCTGACTTTTTAATGATCGCCATTCTAACTGGTGTTAGATGGTATCTCATTGTGCTTTTGATTTGCATTTCTGTAATGACCAGTGATAATAAGCTTTTTGTCTTTTTTTTTTTGAAACAGAGTCTTGCTCTGTTGCCCAGGCTGGAGTGCAGTGGTGCAATTTTGGCTCACTGCAACCTCTGCCCTCAGGGTTCAAGCAAGTCTCCTGCCTCAGCCTCTGGAGTAGCTGGTATTACAAGCATTCACCACCACGCCCAGCTAATTTTTGTATTTTTGGATGAGACGGGGGTTTCACCATGTTGGCCAGGATGGTCTCAATCTCCTGACCTTGTGATCTGACCGCCTCGGCTTTCCAAAGTGCGGGGACTACAGGCATGAGCCACTGTGCCCAGCCGATGAGCTTTCTTCATATGTTTGTTGGCCGCATAAATGTCTTCTTTTGAAAAGTGTCTGTTCATATCCTTTGCTCACGTTTTCATGGGGTTGTTTGTTTTTTCTTGTAAATTTGTTCAAGTTCCTTGTAGATTCTGGATACTAGCCCTTTGTCAGATGGACAGATTGCAAAAATTTTCTCCCATTCTGTAGGTTGCCTGTTCACTCTGTTGATAGTTTCTTTTGCTGTGCAGAAGCTCTTTAGTTTAATTAAATCCCATTTGTCAATTTTGGCTTTTGTTGCCATTGCTTTTGGTGTTTTACTCAGGAAGTTTTTGCCCAGTGTCCATGTCCTAAATGGTATTGCCTAGGTTTTCTTCTACAGTTTTTATGATTTTAGATCTTACGTTTAAGTCTTTAATCCATCTTAAATTGATTTTGGTATAACATATAAGGAAAGGGTCCAATTTTAGTTTTCTGCATATGAATAGCCAGTTTTCTTAACACCATTTATTAAATAGAGAATTCTTTCTCCATTGCTTATTTTTGTTATGTTTGTGAAAGATCAGATGGTTGTAGGTGTGTGGTGTTGTTTCTGAGGCCTTTGTTCTGTTCCATTGGTCTATCTCTCTGTTTTGGGACCAGTTCCATGCTGTTTTGGTTACTGTAGCCTTGTAGTATAGTTTGAAGTCAGGTAGTGTGATGCCTCCAACTTTGTTCTTTTTGCTTAGGATTGACTTGGCTATCTGGGCTCTTTTTTGGCTCTATATGAAATTTAAAGTAACTTTTCTAATTCTGTGAAAAAAGTCAATTGGAGCTTGATGGGAATGGCATTGAATCTGTAAATTACTTTGGGCATTATGGCCATTTTTGCAATATTGATTCTTCCTAACCATGAGCCTGGAATGTTTTCCCATCTGTTTGTGTCCTCTCTTATTTCCTTGAGCAGTGATTTGTAGTTCTCCTTGAAGAGGTCCCTTACATCCCTTGTAGGTTGTATTCCTGGGTGTTTTATTCTCTTTACAGCAGTTGTGAATGGAAGTTCACTCATGATTTGGCTCTCTATTATTGGTATATAGGAATGCGTGTGATTTTTGCACATTGATTTTGTATCCTGAGACTTTGCTAAAGTTGCTTATCAGCTTAAGGAGTTTTTGGGCTAAGATGATGATGTTATCTAAATATACAATCACATCATCTGCAAACAGAGACAATTTGACTTCCTCTCTTCCTATTTGAATACCTTTATTTCTTTCTCTTGCCTGATTGCCCTGACCAGAACTTCCAATACTATGTTGAACAGGACTGATGAGAGAACACATAGACACAGGAAAGGAAACACTACACACTGGAACCTGTTGAGGGGTGGTGGGGAAGGGAAGGAATAGAATTAGGAGAAATACCTAATGTAGATGATGGTTTGATGGGTGCAGCAAACTACCATGGCACATATATAGCTATGTAACAAACCTGCATGTTCTGCACGTGTATCCCAGAACTTAAATTATAATAAAAATAAAAATAATAAAATAATAAAAACTATTTTCGACACCATGAAAATCAGCATCCACTGTTTAAAGCACTGAGCTCCATTTTTGATGCATGATTTCTTTTTGACAACTCTACTCTGTTTGGGCTATTTTGGTTTTCATTTTCTTTATGAAAACTGTAGAAATGGAGAATTTAAAAATCTTGATCAAGGGCATACAGACAGTAAGTGAGGAGGTCAAGATCCTTAATAATTACATATAAAAGAAAGTAAATAATCATAAAAAAGAATTTTCCACTCCTTCCAGACTTTCGGATTTTAGCACAAGTTCCTCAGTTAACTAACTGTGCCTTCTTTTGCACAATTTTAAAAGTATGGGGATATAGTATAACCCAGACAATTTGTACAAAAGTGCCTCAGCGCAATGCTTTGTCTCCAGTTTTCCCCAGTCTTTAACTTAATCATGCAAAAGTAGGTGAGCCCACTGACTAAACACAAGTCTATTACGGATAACATAGAAATGGAACGGAAACACATGCAAAGTAAAAAGTGAGAACCTAAAATCTAGTTCAGTGGGAATCCGGAAATCATCCAGGTAAAGTTCGCCTTGTAATAGTGATTGCTTTTTATTGCATAACAATAATATGGCAAATCCTTTGCAGATTTTATCTCATTTATTCTGCACAAGTGCAAGTTAAGTACTGTTATCCACATTTTAATTGGGGAAAATCAGACTTTCTAAAACTTGTAGGAGCTGGAGGGTGTTAGGGCAGGTACTCAGCCTGGGTTTGACTGGTTCAAAGCAGAGAACAGCTGCCTGCTTATTCCTGTCAAACATCATATTTCTAGTAGAACATCTCAGAGCCCAAATAATTCACCCACCGCTCAACAAATCTCGCTTCCTGTATAAGCCTAAGTCTGTTTTCACTGGGTAAGGCAGTGATTTTGGAATTATAAATTTTTCATCTAGCTCCACTTCATGCTGCTCATTGACACTTTTTCTTGCTCTCAGTTATTAAAAAATGACATCCTAAATTTTGAATTATTTAAACAGAGCAGCAAATTTACAACTAAGCTAGGTTAGATATATCCCAGGTATCATTGAAACTGCCATTTAACTTGAGTTAAATTATAAATAATCACTAAGAAAGTATTTTATTTTTCAATATGAAATAATCTCAAACACAAAATATTACTTAGACCTTATTTTATTAATACTGCCACAAAGCTTTAACCAAGTAGAAGAACATCTTAATAAGGGAGGAAGCCTCTCACTGAATACAGTGGCCCCAAAGTAGAAGAAAATAGAAGGGCCAAGAAAAGAGTTCAGAGGGGCATTGGATAAAAACATCAGAATAAGCCAGCATGGTAAAAAGCGTGGGCTAGTGGGAAAAGGTGAAGTGAGTACATGTGAGCTCATCTCTGCCCATAGAAGGAAAAATAGAATGTAGTCAAGCCTGTGGCACAGGTTGGTATCAGAGAGACCTGAGTTCTAACACTAGCTGTGTCACTCTAGCGAGCCTCTTAACATCTCAGACACCTTACCCAGACAATGGGGATAACTGCTTTGTAGAATCATAAGGATTAAATGAACTCAAATGCAAAAGCACATCACTCTGTATCTGGCTCTTGTTTAGAAAGAATTTAATAAAGTAGACAGGAACATAAATGTTAGAAACATTTAATGCTGATTTACAGAGGATCAAACACAAAACAGTATACCTTTTTCAATGTTTGCTAGGGTTAAATAATGAAAATAAATATTTTAAGGTACCTTTAATGCAGTACTTACAAACTTTTTCACAAAAACACCCTAATTTGGATTCTAAAAGAACTTGTTGACATGCCAAAAAAGATAAATTTCCTTAAAGTCTCCTATTGAACATTTATGCAATATTTGTATAAATACGAGTGTCTGTTATTACTAATTTAGTATACTTCACAATTCACATATGTAATATTTATGCAATATTTGCATATGTATGAGTTATATATGTGTAATATATATAACACAAACATATATTTTAATTGTTGTATATAACTCATATATATGAGTTATGAAAGTTATTCAATTAGGAATAATAGACACTGTTAAAATAGTGACCTAAACATATCCTTTTTTTTAAAATAAGAATTCTAGATATGGACAGTCTAGAATTCTGTGACAACTTGGTAGGATTTCCAGAATTAGCAAATAAAAATACAAAGCATTGGGGATGACAGAATAGACATACTATTCCCTCTTCTTCCCCTTCAGTACAACTAAACTCCCTGGGCATTACATATAAAATAAACGTAACAAGATCCAAAAATCCTAATACTTGGTATATATATCCAAAGAAAATCTGATCAGTATGTCAAAGAGAGATCTGCACACCCATGTCTACTGCAGCACTATTCACAGCAACTAAACTACAGAAGCAACTTACACGTGCACCGTCAGATGAATGAACAAAGAAAATGTGGTTATACATACAAGGGGATACTACATTAAGCCTTTAAAAAGAGAGAAGTTCTGTCATTCGGAGCAACATGGATGACCCTAGAAGACATTATGTTAAGTGAAATAAGCCAGGCACAGAAAGACAAAAACCATGTGAGCTCACTCATGTGGAATCACACAAATCATCAAAAAAATCAAACTCACAAAAGGAGAAAATAGGATGATGGTTTGTGCCAGACGTCATTTCCCTTCCCTTCCCTTCCCTTCCCTTCCCTTCCCTTCCCTTCCCTTCCCCTCCCCTCCCCTCCCCTCCCCTCCCCTCCTCTCCCTTTACCTCCCCTTCCCTTTCTTTTCCTTTTCCTTTTCCTTTGAGACAGAATTTCGCTCTTGTCCCCAAGGCTGGAGTGCAATGGCACGATCTCTGCTCACTGCAACTTCTGCCTTCCGGGTCAAGCAGTCCTCCTGCCTTAGCCTCCTGAGAAGCTGGGATTACAGGCATGAGCCACCGACCCAGCTAATTTTTGTATTTTTAAAAGAAGAGACAGAGTTTCACCATGTTGGCTAGTCTGGTCTCGAACTCCTGACCTCAGGTGATCCACCCACTGTGGCCTCCCAAAGTGCTGGGATTACAAGTGTGAGCCACCATGCCTGGCCATCATTTTTATTTTCTAGATGAAGAAAGGAAGACAATAAACTTGCTTTACGTCAAAACCTACTAAGTCGTAGAATGGTGTTCAACCATGATGTGCCAGACAACAAAGTCCATGAACTGAACTTACTACAAAATCTCAACTTCCTTGAGTTTGAGCTACTTTGTTTTAAATTTTCAATCCTTCCTTCTCCTAACAGTTTCCATGGTTCTCTGTAGGAAGACTTATCACAAACTCCTATCCTTTGCTGTTGAGTTAGCAGGTTGTGAAATCTGTGTCTAATTACAGAGATGCTTGACTAAGTCCCTATGTAAGCTAGCATCTTGCCCTAGCTGCTTCAGGGAACAAGGATTGTTGAAGTGAACCTAGAGGTCTTGCTACCTGAAGCTCTTTAAGGAAGCACAGGTCAACCTAACAGAAAACCTTTTGTCTGCTTCTAAAGTACCTCTGTTTGGGACAGCCACCAAGTGACTCATGCTGGATTGCTTCCAGCTCTAGTTCATTTCCAGTGTATTTCCACACAAATCTTTCTCCTGAAAGCTCATCTCACTCAAACCCTTCCCCTCACCTTTATGTATTAATAACATGTTTTAATTCTATTCTTATAACATATGAAATTTTAAACACATCTCCATATAGCACCAGACGGTGCTCTCAAATTATTCTGCCTTTTATAAAGTGAAAGTTATTTCTTCTATAATACACAATAATTAAGCAATGTTTGATATATATATTCCAGGCACCATGTGCTAGGTGTCAGAGACATAATAATTCACATCAATACTATTTGGAAATTGAGGGGTTAAATGGTGAGGGATGTGTACAAACAACTAGATGTGATTTAAGACAGGATGATAGAAATGCAAAATTGAGATTAAAAAGTTCTTTTTGTGGTGCACAGAAAGGGGTAATTTCTTCCCATTACATGCAATGCTGAATGAAAATGCAGCGTTTTTCAGACCAATTAGCTGGAAAACTAATTGGCTTCACTTAGCTGGGGGCTCCAGCATGAGTGAAGTGCACTTGCTCAACGAACAGTGTCTGATCAGGGGCCAACAGCCATCACCAGGCGACTCATAATCACAGACCATCAAGAGGCATTAAAGACTGGGCTCCAAGGAAAGGCAGGTCTATTGATTGCATGTAAAAGCCTTACTTTAAAATATTCTAGCAACTGTGGGTCAGGACTTTGAGATGTCAGTCCTCCAATAAATAGCCAAGAAAGAAAACTGTCGTTACTGTCTTGTCAATTTACCCCTTGAGAGGTAAATGGTGTGTACCAAAAGGCAATGTATTCATTTTGCAAACTCTATTCATAGGGACCATGGGAAGCTGGCTACTGTGACTTAAGTTTAGCAGCCCTCCAGGATGCTGTCTGCCAACACTGTTCCTCTTGCTTAGGAGGACCCTTCCTACATTCTGAAGTTTCACCAAAATTAGAGGCACTGGCTACAGTGGCATTTCAAAAAGACATGCATGGTGCCTGGGACGGGGCAGCGAGGGACACAATAAAAGGAAACCTTGGAGCATTGTTGAAAGTCACAGCTTCCCCCAAACATCTGCTCTTCAGACCGGAATGTCAAAACTACCTCCAATAACTGGGCACTTGTCCACACGTGTGGTTACCACATTTGGGAGAAATGCTACAGGTTTTGTAAGCTACGCATTATACTGGAGGAGTGCTATTTTGTCATTTTATTGAGCAAATACACATAATAAATATTTTAAGAGGCTCCCTACATGGAAGTGTTTCTTCACTTCTGAGGAGAAATAGAAAGGAAAGCAAGCACATGGGGAAGCATAATGATACGCAAATATTATTTTACAGGGTGAGGATTAACGTCCAGCTCAGGGTGGGAATTAGAGTCCGTGTGAGGCTCCAGCTAAACATAAATGTATTAAATGTATTCTAATCACTGAAGATTAATGCTTTCTCTAAGTTGCAAGTTTGCAAAACCACCATTTGGCTTATTTTTTAAGTATGATTTTTATCTTTAATTTTTAAATCAAACCATTGATATATTTATCAAGCAGGTTTTGTGTATTTTGAAAGATAGTTACTTTTCATGCTATTCTGAAAATATTAATCGACTAAAATGCTGACATCTTGATCATTATTACTTTTCCATTGATTTTAATGTTTTGATCTATGTCAACCAGCATGTCCCGACACTGCAGTTACACTGCGGGCTTCTGCTCTCCACATGCACTAATAACACACCTGGAAGAACCCTCACAGCATCCTTGGACCTGGAAGAAGCCTCACAGCATCCTTGGACCTGGAAGAAGCCTCACAGCATCCTTGGTTGGGTTGACAGCCAACTCCAGAAACATGAATCTTTCAAACTGGTTCTAATGCTTATATGAATATCAGTTTTACAAACCGAAACTGCAAAGAAGATCTGAGTAACACATATGAACATACTTTTACCTTTCACTGAAATGTTTAGAAACTCATTCATTAAATGCTGCATATACTCAAAGGAGAAGGAAACAAAATGAATTCTTGGGCATTGTTTAAAAACGTACTTTTTCAATGAATTTCTTAGAGTTACTTGTAAATGTCTACTTTTATGGCAAATCCATTTCTAGACAATTACCTTTACACTAATTCATTGCACAAAAATAATAAATTTACTGTGTTCAAACTTTTTGTTATTAGGAAGCATCTAAAATGTCACATACTTTAAAAAAAAATGCAGTCTGACGATCAAATCTCAAAGATCAAGAGTCTTGGATATTTCCGCCTTGCTTTGCTCTGGTCTATTTATATCAACAGGCACCATCAGTTCACCACCTCAGTAATTTGCTTAGCAACACCACCAACAATAACAAAATGACCTCGTTTCTGATGTTTCTATCTTTATATTTCTTTCTTTAACCTCTCCCCACTGATCATCTTTCTCATCTAATCCTACTTCTCTCTGCCTTCAGCTAACAAACTCATCCTTTAGAATTCTCATAGGGCTTTTCCATTCTGGTGAGCAAGTGGTTCAAGTCCCCAACTCTTACCTTGGTGTTCCATCCTCACCACCCGCTTTGAGACAGGGAATAGAAATACAAACGGGACTTTGGGACTAAATGCATATTCAAAGGGAGACACTTAAATTCTCAGTGGAATAAGCACTTACTGATACTTAGAGTAAGGAAAAGATTAACAAGGAGGTTTTGCAGAAGAAAAACTGTCAATGGCATTGGGTGATTCAGTGTGTGGGCATGGTATAGCCTATTTATTTTATTACTGTGATTTTTTCCAGATACACAGAAATGCATCGTAACAAATACTAAATTAGCTCACACCCTAAATCCCAGTCCTCTGCCTCCTTCCTCTTCCTACCTACAGATTACCACTATCCTGATATTTGTATTATTCTGTGCATACTTTTTAAAACTTTATACTATATTTACATGTATTCACATTGTGTACTTTTTTCTGAATAATTGGCATCATACTGTACATGTTCATTCAAAAGTAACTTTTATCCACGAATTATGTTTCTAACATCTTTACATGTTAATAAAAGTAAATCTAGTTCCTTCACATCAAATGCAATAACAATCTTTCTTTCTTTCCCTGTTGATAAACGCTCATGTTATTTCTAAATTTGGAATGTTACAAATGGTGCTGCAATGAGCATATAACATTTGCTATCCCTTTACTTTTATATTTTCTGTGTAATTATATTTTATGTGATTTTCTTGAATAAATTACATAGCTAAATTCTTCCAAATTTTCTAATACAGGTTGGGCAGGCTTATTCTGAAAAAATTGGAAATCAGAAATCCAGAATGGTCCAAAATTCAAAACTCTTAAATGCCTGTATGATACCACAAGTGGAAAATTCCATATATAACTTCTTGTGATGGGTCACAGTCAAAACACAGGCACACAACACGCAGCTCATTCAGCATCCCCAAGAGAAAAAGACCCGGGTTTTTCAGCTGTTATCCACTTCCTTCGAGCACATCCAGATTCCCCCATGGAAGTATGCCCATAAAGAGTAATAAAATGGCACGTGTGCAGGCCGGATGTACCAATGGCAGCTTCCCCATAATGGCCCACATGGCTCAAGACCTGTGTGCCCTACTTACTGTGTTTTCTTGCTTATTCTCTGTTCTGTGGTATGAAGATAATGCGGACAATATCAAAAAGGCCTGTAGATAACCCTGTGGGTAACAGTGATAAGAGAAAAAAGAAGCATTTATGTTTACATAACATAGAAAGTCAAGCTGTTGGTGAAACTGCAAAGCAGTGTCAGTGTGAAATGTCTTATAGAAGATGTATTCAGTTAGCGATCACCACACATGAAACGAAGACACAAATGGATCAAGTTCTATGCCCAAAGCGATGAACAGAACTTAGTGGAAAAAGAAAAACACTGCATACGGCTAAAAATGAAGATCTCCATCGTGTATCAAGAATGGATCTGTCAGCGCTGCACTGAACACATGCCACTTAAGGGCAAGCCCATCATGAAATGAACAAAGATCTATCACGAGGAACGGAAAATTGAAAAGAGCTGTAAAGATTCAACAGGCTGGTTGCAGAAATTTAAGAAAAGATATAACACTGAACTTTCTAAGATTTGTGGTGATGAGGCATCTGCTGATGATGAAGCATCAGAGAAATTCATTGACAAGTTTTCAAAGGTATTCAATGATGAAAATTGGACACCAGAACAAGTCTATAATTCTGATGAAAAATCACTGCTTTGGCATTATTGCCCAGAAAGACACTGTCTACAAGGTGATGAGACAGCCTTTATGGGAATAAAGTGCTTGTAACCCCAGCACTTGGGAAGGCCGAGGTGAGCAGATTGCCTGAGATCAGGAGTTCAAGATCAGCCTGACCAACATGATGAAACCCCATCTCAACTAAAAGTGCAAAAATTAGTGGCATGTGGTGGCACATACCCATAGTCCTAGCTACTCAGAAACTGAGGCAGGAGAGAGTGGCTTGAACTTGGGAGGCAGGGGTTGCAGTGAGCCAAAATTGTGCCATTGCACTCTAGCTTGGGTGGCAGAGCAAGACTCCATCTCAAAAAAAGAATGCAGTGTTAAGTATTTTTGTATCTAAATAGAAAAGTTAGGTAAAAATATGGCATTATAATTTTTTAAATTTTTATTGCATTTTAGGTTTTGGGGTACATGTGCAGAACATGTAAGATAGTTGCATAGGTACACACGTGGCAGTGTGTTTTGCTGCCTTCTGCCCCTTCACCCATATTTGGCATTTCTCCCCATGCCATCCCTCCCCTGCTCCGCCCCCCGCTGTCCCTTCCCTATTTCCCCCAATAAACCTCAGTGTGTAGTGCTCCCTTCCCTGTGTCCATGTGTTCTCATTGTTCATCACCCACCTATGAGTGAGTATATACGGTGTTTCCTTTTCTGTTCTTGTGTCAATTTGCTGAGAATGATGTTCTCCAGATTCATCCATGTCCCTACAAAGGACACGAACTCATCATTTTTCATTGCTGCATAATATTCCATGGTGTATATGTGCCACATTTCCCCAGTCCAGTCTATCATTTTATGGGACTGCCATCAGATGCAGTCAGGGCTGTTGACTGAAAGAATATTATGCAGTGCATGACTGTCTATTAATCCCAGGGTACACCTCTCCTCTAACACATATGACTAAGAAAGACTCATACTATTCTTTTTCTTGTCCATTTCAATCATTATGTTACTTTTGTCTTCATTTTGACTGACATTTCCCTTGGGAATACGCTTCTACTTGTAGTAAGAGATCGAAGATACAAATGGACAATGGTCATGTTACATGTAAAACAGAACCGTGACCCACAGCCTGCAGCAACCTCCAGGAAGCCAACCTTCTGATCCGTAACAAACAACCCCTAAATCAGACTTGCAGGGAGCCAGGTTGCTCTCTTCAGTGACAATTCAGGAAACTCAACAATGACTTATGTGGCAATTGATCCGCAATGATCAGGACTTGATTAACAACTGACAGCTTCCCCAATTTTTGTCCCCGCCTCCAACTTAAGATCGGAGAACATCAAATACACCCCCCACCAACCAATCACAGGATGTTGTGCTTTTGACCAGTAGCCTCCAGCCTCCTGAGGCCCACAACCTCCATTCACAGCATGCCTGCAGCCTTCCCTGTTCCCACTGTGACCCTTTTCCACTCCTCTGCCTGCAGTGAGCCTGCCTAAATGCAAGTGAAGGTAGCCGACTCCCTTGCTACAAGTGAAGAACAAATTGCCTTTGTTTTTCTCATTTGGTTGGTCTTCCTTTCTTTCTACATGTCATGGTATGGGGTATAAATTTAGAGTTATCCAGAACTAAGGAAGGTAAGAGTATGCAATGATGCCACTCCAGCCCACTTACATCAGCATTTGGAAATGTTAAAATAATAGCTTGGCTGACCACAGTTGCTGGGGAACACAGCTGGCTTTCAGTGGGTGAAGGATGATAACGTGCTGCAAGGCTTGGGGCAGTCCCCCACCATAAGATTTGCTCTATTAGCAATGCCAAAAATAGCCCTGGAGAGACACACTGGGTTCAAGTCCACCCCTCCTTCCTACTTCCTGCAAAATAATTTACATGACTGATGAATGCTTAGTATTTTTATCTACTGTTGTGCATAATTCCAGCAAACCCTCAGTTTCCCTTAAGAATGTCTACTGCTTCTTTAGAGGCATTCATATTTCTTTTAAAGGCCACAAAGATGAATAAAACTTTAATGCATTTTACTATCCACATAGCTTCTAAGAATACTTTTGTTCCAATACTAGACATTGCCTAGATGAGCAATTTCAATAAATATATTGCCAACAACTTTCTAGTCTAATGTGTCCCTCACTTTTTCTGGGTATCATGTGATTTGAGTATAGGTCTGTAATAATTTCATTAACCACTAGTGTGCTTGGGATTCCTTTTCTATGGCAACATTCTAAACTCTTTAAACAATTTATATCAGAAACACATGTGAAAAGGAGTAAGTACATATTTTTGACTACATTATCCTATTAGTTTTATTCATTCTTTACACTATATTTTGGGGCCCTAACTGACTCATATATATATATTTGAGACAGTGTCACTTTGTCACCAGGCGCCAGGCTGGAGTGCATTGTCACTATCTAGACTCACTGCAACGTCTGTCTCCCGGGTTCAAGCAATTCTCTTGCCTCAGGCTCCTGATTAGCTGGGACTACAGGCTCACGCCATCACGCCCACATAATTTTTTATATTTTTTAGTAGAGACGGGGTTT
Organism: Leontopithecus rosalia; assembly: GCA_028533165.1. Classification (NCBI taxonomy): domain Eukaryota; kingdom Metazoa; phylum Chordata; class Mammalia; order Primates; family Cebidae; genus Leontopithecus; species Leontopithecus rosalia. The sequence goes on from CM052663.1 coordinate 773,596, forward strand.
CACTATGTTGGCCAGGATGGTCTCGATCTCCTGACCTCGTGATCCGCCCGTCTTGGCTTCCCAAAGTGATGGGATTACAGGCGTGAGCCACCGCACCTGGCCTCATATCAGTATATTTAACAAAGAGGAGAAACACATCAAAAACTCATTTGAATTTCTGAACATTTCAAATCACACATCACTGCTCTGGCGGTGGTGCACCAAAATCTCAGAAATCACCGCTAAAGAACTTACCCATGTAACCAAAATGTCAACAGGAAGGGCAGGTAGGATTAAATATAGAGCGGCATAGCACATTCCTCTGATAGTCAATGACTTTATGATTTGTAGATTTTTCCTCCTATAAAACTTGCTTCACTTTCTACTCCAAAGAAATATTACAAGATTCAGCAGGTTAATAACCCAAAACAGTTGAGGCTTGTTCTAAACGAAAGGATACACAATAGTAACAGGAGTTTGGGTTCACATGTTCCTTTCCCTGTCCCCATTTCCCCACAGCCCCTGTCACCAATCAGTATAAATGACATTGCCCTTCCAAGGAAAAGCTTAGTTGTCTGTAATTGCAGTACCAATGTCATCCTTGTCCTCAGCTAATGAAAATCAGGATTGCTTTTTTACCAACACGTCAATTTAAATCATGCTAATTTATTACCTGTTTTTGAATAATAATGAATTTAAATTTTATATTTAAATATGGTGCAGTTTATTGATGGGTTATTCACAGGAGACCAGCACATGTGGTAGGTATTCATGAGATTTATTATGTAGTGTAGATTGTACTTTGCCAATTAGAAAAATAACCCTCAGTCCGAAACAGAATTCGAATAACTTTTCATTACTCAAAATTGAAATCGTTACCCGACGTTGAATAAACATTTATAAATTTTCAATGTTTGACATTCAGGTTGTCAAGTAAGTCGCTGAACTCCTACTAAAAAAGAGCAGAAATAAGAACACCTGGCACCCCATGGACAGTCTGAGCAATGCTCTAAATAACTTAAGCTGAAAATAAATATCTTTGTTTTGTTTTAGTTTGCTTTGGTCCTAAGTTGTTCCCTGAAGTATAAAGAAAAAGTAATTAGAAACTATTCGTGGAGTAAGTCCTTTAGTGCGTTTGCCTCTGGGACTACAGGCCAAGATCCTGTTGGTCTTTGTCATCAAGAAGATTGTCAGCTCAGAGAGGATAACAAACAAGCACTTTCGTTCAAAATGAAACGTAGTTTCCAGCAGCCCAATTTTCAACTGCAAAAATAGGGAACCTGCCTAAATGTCCCATCAGTTAATGAGTGGATAAAGAAAAATATACACATATATGTATGAATATTTACACCCGTGTGCACTATGGAATATTACTCAACCATGAAAAAAAAAACAAAATAATGGCATTCACAGCAACCTGCATAGGGCTGGAGACTGTTACTCTAAGTGAGTAGCTCAGAAACGGAAAACCACTTACAAGTGACAGGTATGATGATGTAGAGGGAAGCTGTGAGTACACAAAGGCAAAATGATAGAATGGAATTTGGGGACTCGGGAGGAAAGGTGGGAAAGGAATGAGGAATAAAAGACTATATACGGAGTGCAGTGAATACTCCTCAAATGACAGACACACCAAAAGCTCAGAAATCACCACTTAAGAGCTTACCCATATGACCAAAAGCCACCTGTTCTCCAAAAACTATCGAAATTAAATCAAAGTGAAACATAGTTTCAATTACATTGGTGCAAAAGTAATTGTGGCTTTCACCACTAAAACTAATGGCAAAAGACTGTAGTTGATGACTTATGCTTTGAAAAAGCTGTAGTTGGTCTCCAGGCAAGATGGCTGAATAAGAACAACTCCAGTGTGCAGCTCCCAGCCAGACTGATGCAGAAGGCAGGTGATTTCCACATTTCCAACGGAGATACCTGGTTCATCTCACTGGGACTGGTTGGACACTGGGTGCAGCCCAAGGAACGTGACCCAAAGCAGGGTGGAGTGTCACCTCAGTCAGGAAGCAAAAGGGGCCCGGGAGCTCCCTCTCTTAGCCAAGGGAAGCCATCAGGGACTATTTCCTGCGCTCCGGCCAGATACTGCACTTTTCCCACAGTCTTCACAACCTGCAGACCAAGACATTCCCTCTGATACTCACACAACCATCAGGGCCCTGGGTTTCCAGCAAAAAATCAGGCAGCTGCTTGGGCAGAAACCAAGCTAGCAGTGGCAGGTTTTTTTTTCATACCCCAGGGGTGCCTGGAACACCAGCAAGACAGAACTGTTCACTCCTCTGGAAAGGGGGCTGAAGCCAGGGAACCACGTAGTCTGTCTTGGCAGGTCCCACCCCCACAGAGACCAGCAAGCTAAGATCCACTGACTTGAAATTCTCACAGTCAGCAAGGCAGTCTGAGCTCAATCTGAGTCATTGGAGCTTGGTTGGGGGAGGGTTGTCCACCACTGCTGAGGCTCAAGTAAGCAGTTTCAACCCTACAAGGTAAGCAAAGCTGCTGGGAAATCTGAACTTGGCAGAGCCCAACACGGCCACAGCTGCAGGGACTGTCTCACTAGATGTCCTTACTGGGCAGAGCATCTCTGAAAAAGAGGCAGCAGCCCAGCAGGGACTTATAAATAAAGGCCCCACCTTCCTGGGACAGAACAGCTGGGAAAAGGGGCAGTAGTAGGTATGGCTTCAGCAGACCTAAACGTCCCTACCTGGCAGCTCTGAAGAGAGCAACGGATTTCACAACACAGCGTTTGAGTTCTGATAAGGGACAGACTCCCTCCTCAAGTCACTCCCTGACCCCCTTGTATCCTAACTGGGAGATACCTCCCAGTAGGGGATGACAGACACCTTATACAGGGCAGCTCTGGCTGACATATGGTGGGTAACCCTCTGGGACGAAGCCACCAGAGGAAGGAATAGGCAGCAATCTTTGCTGTTCTCCAAGCCCCGTGGGTAATTCTAAGGCAAGCAGGGTCTAGAGTGGTCCTCCAGCAAATTCCAGCAGCCTGGAAGCAGAGGGGCCTCACTGTTATAAGGAAAACTAACAAACAGAAAGAAATAGTTTCAACATCAACAGAAAGGACATCCACTCAGAGACCCCATCCAAAGGTCACCGACCTCAAAGACCAAAGGAATATAAATCCACGAAGATGGCAAGAACCCAGTGCAGAAAGGCTGAAAACTCCAAAAACTAGAACACCTTTTCTTTAAGGGATCACAGCTCCTCACCAACAAGGGAACAAAACTGGATGGAGAATGACCTTGATGAATTGACAGAAGCAGTCTTCAGAAGGTGAGTTATAACAAATTTCTCTGAGCTAAAGGAACATGTTCTAAACCAACTCAAGGAAGCTAAGAACCTTGAAAAAAAGTTAGACAAATTGCTAACTCAAATAACCAGTTTAGAGAGAAACATAAATGACCTGATGGAGCAGGAAAACACTGAAGGAGAACTCCATGAAGCATACACAAGTTTCAATGGCCTAATTGATCAAATAGAAGAAAGGATATCAGAGACTGAAGATCAACTCAACGAAATAAAGCAAAAAGACAAGATTAGAAAAAAAGAATTAAAAGAAGTGAATAAAGCCTCCAAGAAATATGGGATTATGTTAAAAGACCGAATCGACATTTGACTGGTGTACCTGAAAGTGAAAAGGAGAATGAAACCAAGTTGGAAAGCAGTCATCAGGACATTATCCAGGAGAACTTCCCCAACCTAGCAAGGCAGGCCAACACCCAAATTCAGAAAATACAGAGAACACCATAAATATACTCCTCGAGAAGGGCAACCCCAAGACACATAATTGTCAGATTCACCAGGGTTGAAACGAAGGAAAAAATGCTAAGGGCAGCCAGAAAGAAAGGTCAGGTTACCCGCAAAGGGAAGCCCATTAGACTCACAGTGAATCTCTTGGCAGAAACCCTACAAGTCAGAAGAGAGTGGGGGCCATATTCAAAGTTCTTAAAGAAAAGAATTTTCAACCCAGAATGTCATATCCAGCCCAAGCTGGATAAGAAACTAAGCTTCATAAGTGAAGGAGAAATAAAATCCTTTACAAACAAGCAAATGCTGAGAAATTTTTGGCACCAGCACACCTGCCCTACAAGAACTCCTGAAGGAAGCACTAAATGTGGAAAGGAACAACCAGCACCAGCAACTGCAAAAACATACCAAATTGTAAAGACCATCGACACTATGAAGAAACTGCATCAACTAATGGGCAAAATAACCAACTAGTATCATAATGGCAGGATCAAATTCATACATAACAATATTAACCTTAAATGTAAATGGGTTAAATGCTCCAATTAAAAGACATAAACTGTCTTATTGAATAAATATTCAAGACTCATCAGTGTGCTGTATTCAGGAGACCCATCTCTCACAGGCAAAGACACACATAGGCTCAAAATAAAGAGAGGGAGGAAGATTTACCAAGCAAATGGAAAGCAAAAAAAAAGCAGGGGTTGCAATCCTAGTCTCTGATAAAACAGACTTTAAAACAACAAAGAACAAAAGAGACAAAGAAGGGCATTATGTAATGGTAAAGGGATCAATGCAACAAAAAGAGCTAACTATTCTAAATATATATGCACTCAATGCAGGAGCACTCAGATTCATAAAGCAAGTTCTTAGAGACCTACAAAGAGACTTAGACTCCCATACAGTAATAGGGGGAGACTTTAACACCCCACTGTCAATATTAGACAGATAAACAAAGCAGAAAATTGACAAGGATATCCAGGACTTGAACTCAGCTCTGGACCAAGTGGACCTAATAGACATCTACAGAATCTTCCTTCACCCCAAATCAACAGAATATACATTCTTCTCATCACCACATCACACCTATACTAAAACAGACAAAGTAATTGGAAGTAAAACACTCCTCGGCAAATGCAAAAAAAAATGGAAATCATAACCAATAGTCTCTGAGACAGCAGTGCAATCAAATTAGAACTAAGGATTGAGAAACTCACTCAAAACAGCACAGCTACGTGGAAACTGAACAACCTGCTCCTGAATGACTACAGGATAAACAACGAAATGAAGGCAGAAATAAAGATGTTCTTTGAAACCAATGAAAACAAAGACACGATGGACCAGAATCTCTGGGACACATTTAAAGCAGTGTGTAGAGGGAAATTTATAGCACTAAATGCCCGACAGAGAAAGCAGGAAAGATCTAAAACTGATACCTTAATGTCACAAAAGAACTAAAGAAGCAAAAACAAATAAATTCAAAAGCCAGTAGAAGACAAGAAATAACTCAGATTAGAGCAGAACTGAAAGAGATAGAGACACAAAAAAAAAACCCTTCAAAAAATAAATGAATCCAGGAGCTGATTTTCTTGAAAAGATCAACAAAACATATAGACCTCTGAGAGAAGAATAAAATAGATGCAATAAAAAATGACAAAGGCAATATCACCACCAATCCCATAAAAATATAAACTACCATCACAGAATACTATAAACACCTCTAATCTAGAAGAAATGGATAAATTCCTGGACGCTTATACTCTCCCAAGGCTAAACCAGGAAGAAGTTAAATATCTGAATAGACCAATAACAAGGTCTGAAATTGAGGCAGCAATTAATATTCTAATAACCAAAAAAAGTCCAGGACCAGGTGGGTTCACAGCCAAATTCTACCAGAGGTGCAAAGAGGAGCTGGTGTCATTCCTTCTGAAACAATTTCAAACAATAGAAAAAGATGGAATCCTCCCTAACTCATTTTACGAGACCAACAGCATCCTGATACCAAAACCTGGCAGAGACACAACTAAAAAAGAAAATTTCAGGCCAGTATCCCTGATGAACATTGATGCAAAAATATTCAATAAAATACTGGCAAACCAAATCCAACAGCACATCAAGAAGTTTATCCATCATGATCAAGTTGGCTTCATCCCGGGAATGCAAGCCTGATTCAAACTATGCAAATCAATAAACATAATTCATCACACAAACAGAACCAAAGACAAAAACCACCTGATTATCTCCATAGATGCAGAGAAGGCCTTTGACAAAATTCTATAACACTTCATGCCAAAAACTCTTAATAAACTGGGTAGTGATGGAACGTATCACAAAATAATAAGAGCTGTTTATGACAAACCCAAAGCCAATATCATACTGAATGGGCAAAAACTGGAAGCATTCCCTTTGAAAACCGGCACAAGGATGCCCTCTCTCACCACTCCTGTTCAATCAGGAAGTTCTGGCAAGGGCAATCAGGCAAGAGAAAGAAATAAAGGGTATTCAAATAGGAAAGGAGGAATTCAAATTGTCTCTATTTGCAGGTGATATGACTGTATATTTAGAAAACTCCCATTATTCATCTCAGCCCCAAATCTCCTTAAACTGATAAGCAACTTTGGCAAAGATGCAGGATACAAAATCAATGTGCAAAGATCACAAGCATTCCTAAACACCAATAATAGGTAGAGAGCCAAATCATGAGTGAACTCCCATTCACAATTGCTGCAAAGACAATTAAATACCAAGGAATACAACTAACCAGGGATGTGAAGGAGGTGTAGTTCTCTTCAAGGAGAACTACAAACCACTACTCAAGGAAATCAGAAAGGACACAAACAAATGAAAAAACATTCCATGCTCATAGTTAGGAATAATCAATATCGTGAAAATGGCCATACTGCCCAAAGTAATCTATTGATTACATGCTATCCCCATCAAGCTACCAATGACTTTCTTCACAGAATTGGAACAAACCATCTTAAATTTCATTTAGAATTGAAAAAGAGCCTACATAGCCAAGACAATTCTAGGCACAAAAAATAAAACAAAGCTTGAAGCATCACACTACCTGACTTCAAACTATGCTACAAGGCTACAGTAACCAAAACAGCATAGTACTGGTACCAAAACAGATATATAGACCAATGGAACAGAACAGAGGCCTCAGAAATAATGCCACACACCTACAACCATCTGATCTTTGACAAACCTGACAAAAACAAGCAATGAGGAAAAGATTCCCTATCTAATAAATGGTGTTGGGAAAACTGGCTAGCCATAAGCAGAAAGCTGAAACTAGATCCCTTCCTTACACCTTATACAAAAATCAACTCCAGGTGGATTAAAGATTTAAACATAATACCTAAAACCTCAAAAACCCTAGAAGAAAACCTAGGCAATACCATTCAAGACATAGGCATGGACAAAGACTTCATGACTATAACACCAAAAGCAATAGCAACAAAAGCCAAAATTGAAAATGGGATCTAATTAAACTAAAGAGCTTCTGCACAGCAAAAGAAACTATCATCAGAGTGAACAGGCAAACTACAGAATGGGAGAGAATGTTTACTTGCAGTCTACCCATCCACAAAGGGCTAATATCCAGAACCTACAAAGAACTTAAATTTACAGAAAAAAACAACCCCATCGAAAAGTAGACAAAGGATATGAACAGACACTTCTCAAAAGAAGACATTTATGCAGCCAACAAACATATGAAAAAACATTCATCATCACTGGTCATTAGAGAAATGCAAATCAAAACCACATTGAGATACCATCTCCAGTAGAGTTAGAATGGCGATCATTAAAAAGTCAGGAGACAACAGATGCTGAAGATAATGTGGAGAAATAAGAACGCTTTTACACTGTTGGTAGAAGTGTAAATTAGTTCAACCGTTGTGGAAGACAGTGTGGCGATTCCTTGAGGATCTAGAACTGGATTTGGTCAAATACCATTTGACCCAGCAATTCCATTACCGAGTATGTATCCAGAAAATTATAAAGACTCATGTGGGCCAGGCGCAGTGGCTCACGCCTGTAATCCTAGCACTTTGGGAGACCAAGGCAGGCAGATCACGAGGTCAGGAGATCGAGACCATCCCGGCCAACATGGTGAAACCCCCATCTCTGCTAAAATACAAAAAAATTAGCCAGGCATGGTGGCAGGTGCCTGTAATCCCAGCTACTCAGGAGGCTGAGGCAAGAAAATTGCTTGAACACAGGAGGTGATGACTGCAGTGAGCCAAGATTGCGCCACTGTACTCTAGCCTGGTGACAGAGCAAGACTCCATCTCAAAAAAAAGAAAAAAAAAACATGCACACATATGTTTATTGCAGCACTGTTCACAATAGCAAAGACTTGGAGCCAACCCAAATGCCCATCAATGATAGACTGATGGACTGGATAAAGAAAATGTGGCACAGATACACCATGGAATACTATGCAGCCATAGAAAAGGATGAGTTTATGTCCTTTGCAGGGACATGGATGAAGCTGGAAACCATCATTCTCAGCAAATTAACACAAGAACAGAAAACCAAACACCGCATGTTCTCACTAATAAGAGGGAGTTGAAATGAGAACACATGGGCACAGGGAGGGGAACATCACACACCAGGGCCTGTCATTGGGTGGGGGGCCACTGGAAGGATAGCATTAGGAGAAACACCTAATGTAAATGATGGGTGATGGATGCAGCCAACCACCATGGCATGTGAATACCTATGTAACAAACCTGAATACTCTGCACATGTACCCTAGAACTTAAAGTACAATTTAAAAAAAAAAGACTGTAGTTGATGACTTATGCCTTGGGGAAAAATGACTTCAAATAAGACTTTCAGAGATGGAGATTCCATAATGATTGTTATACTGAATTTATCCTCAAAAATTTATTTTAAATTTTTTCTCACTAGAAAGAATTCTACAGTTATGTATCTCCGCACCTTTCCTGGTGCACAATTTCTGCCTCAGGTATCAGCAAGCTCCGTGGAGTTGGCAGTCCTTCTTTCCTTTCATTATGTTATTACTTTTTCAGAGGGCACAGACGCTTGACCTTGGCTAGTTGTCTGAGCAAATTTATGCATGAAGATTCCATTCAAACTTATATTTTAGTTACCCTAAACCAGAGACCATGGCTTCTATTTCTTTATTGGCTCCAGTGTGCCTGGAACATGTCTGGGTTCATTAAATATTTGTGAAATGATTGAGTAAAAATTAAAGAAGATTCTGGAGAACTGCAACACATCTATGAAAAACTCAAGAGCTGATAGATTGTATTAATATTATCCAGAGTTTTTCCAACTCCGTTTCATTGCCTGTAGCTCTGTACGCGTCTAATGTCCCTACAAATCATTGTGGTTCATGGTAGGATTAAAAACTGAAACTAAAATTTGAATGATTTCATCAGCGTTCTCTAGGTCTGTAACAGAAGTCCAGGGAAAAATTCTCTAGTTTCCAATAAATTCATCATTGAATTCACCCCTTTCTTTGCTTTCTGTTCTGTGTTGAAACCTTAGTAGTGTGGATATGAATTTGAATTTTAAAGTCTTTCTTTACCTTTTATTATTGCTGTGCTCTGTGGGCCTAACGATCTTGAAGATAATAACTTTAAAGTCTAGTTTCATAAAAAAAGTTTTAAGTTATTGGATAACTTCTGAATGTGTCTTTATAGCAGAAGTAAAACGGGCAGCTGAAGGCATCACACTGATGATCGGAATCATTCAACAGCCTTCCTATTGGCAAAGGCGGTATTTTGTTATAGTTTAGGTCCTGATTGGCTCTGATCAATTGTATTCTACACTGGACGCTTATTCAGCTCATTTATCAGCCCCCTCTTTATTTAATTTTGATTTTCACTAAAGCTAATATTGCAAAAGCTGGTTGTCATTTCTAGCCAGCAGTGGGATAAAGCTGTCTCCACCTCATCTCTCGGCATTCCTATCCATTCGCCTTTGAACATGTGGCTGGAGGACCTAGCCAGCTGTCATCCTGTAAGACAGACCCACATTTGTCTGTATTTCAGTTATCTATAATGCTGCAGCCCTAGAGAAGTGCTGACAATAACCATCGTGGCTCCAAAGTGGAGCTGCTGAAACTATCTTATTCATCGTAGTATTGCCTATTACCTTGGGGCAAAGTAGATGCTCCATAAATATTAAATAAAAGGGAGAGAAGGGGGGATCAAGAGGGGTGTTTTGAGCTATATGTGTGGCCTGAAGCCATTTAAGCTGCTCAGCGATAATTTCAGGGAATATATTTTACGCAACAGAAGCTATAGATTGTGCTGTGAGTACCCTCTCAGGGTGACCCGTAGGAAGACCAGTTTGCCTTTGGCAAGAGACTCTGTGGTGTTTTCCCAGATGTCAACATGGAGCTGCAGGCAGTAAAAAAGCCTCTGAGTCATCAGCCAATATATTTTGAAGTGATGATAAATTGTGTACTGGCAAGAATTAAACATGAAACAATAATGAGTCTACATGAAATGATTAAAAAGCTGTTGATGTTAAGTTTGCTGCTGAAACTTCCCACCAATGGGGAAAATCTAAATACTTCAGTCTGTGGAACTGCATAGATCGTGAGTGCATCAGAGGAACACAGTGACTGGATGCATCTGCGCTTCTCAATGCAACATCTGTTCTTAAAGATCCAGCATCAGGAGACATCCTAATGCCCTGGTGAAACACCTCCATATTGCTCCAGTCCACACAGGAGGGCAGGTGCCCAGGACCAAACCTTGCCTTGGGCCTCAAGGTTTGTCTGTGAAGAATTTGAGCTGCTTGGGGTCACTGAAGCAGAGACTCCCTTTGTCTTGGGGACCCAATACTGCCAGGATCTGTCTGCCCCTTCTTTGCCCTGCTACACTGAGGTTGGGAAAGTGAAACTGCATGGTATCATGTGAAATACCCTTCACGCCACGTGGGACTCTAGAACCCAGGGTGATAGGGAGGTTCAGAGAACGTGTGTAGACTCAGCCTTCCCCTCCTGTCACCCTGCCTTTCCACCTGCAGAGGCTGGACCAAGAGGGCTGACAGGCTCGTAACTGCACCTCCACCCTTCCCTGCCCTTCCAGACCCTTGGGAAGCTCTCCCAGTTCAACAGACTAAGCTCTCCGATGTAAAATGAACTAAATACCTGTTATGTGGGACACTCTTTACATTAAACGGGCTAACCTTCCTCATAGCCCAATCGTAACAATATTATTATAATCCTCCCAATTTTGCTGATGAGTAAAATGAGACCAAAGGTCATGAAATTAACAAATGATAGATTTGGTCTTTAAACGCAGCACACTACATTCTTCTATGCTAACTTGTTTGATATTTTGATATTTTCTGTCCCATATTAATTGAAAAAGAAATTTGTTTAAAACATCAGGTTTTCAAATGCAGCAAACCCCAGGCACCAGAGAATATTCTTAGAAAACTCTCTAAAATCCAATTCTATGGAATGTGCAGCTGAACAAAAAAAAAAATTAAAAAACTGAAGTAAACAAATTTTATTATTCTCCCCTGAGAGAAGCCAAAGGTATTAAAAATAACTAAGAAATAAACCTGTACATCTATGAAAAGTCTTGGCTCATTTTAAAATTTTGACTTTGCCATTTCCTCTATTACCTTAAGTGTATATAAATCCCTCTTTCAGCAAGTGTGAATGTGCTCAGAAATGGGTATTAGACTATTCCCAAGTTTAATTCTATTATCACATTTCCCTCCCAACTCAGGCATTGTTAGAAAATAAGAACAGAAAAGTCTTATAATGTACTGCTGTCAGTTACTTTGTGTTTCTCTCAGTGATGTACTTTTGTAACCCATCTGCTATATTATAGTATGAACAAAACCCATCTGTTGTTGGCATGTGGTCGTAATTGTATGATATTTAAATGTACAAAATGGAAATATCAATTAAAAACAAAAATTAATTACCAAATAGAAATACCCACTATTTGCCTTACATAAATTAAAACAAAAAGATTAAACAAACTCTCTCTTTCATATTGAGTATCATGCTTCTGCTGTTAAATTGTCCTGACCATCTGAAAGGCAATGATGGCAGTAACAAGATGAAGGCTCAAACTCTTCTCCATCACCTAAGAGGTGACATCAGGCAAGTCACACTCTTAGCAACAAAGGGGAGCCTCAACCAGAATATTTCTAGGGCTCTTCCTATATCAAGACTTGATCATGTAATGACTACCACAGTGTCTGCGTTTTCACTCAAATATTTAGTGGGCAACCAAAAGATTCTAGATGCATCAGTTATGTCTGATCTTGAAATTCAAATTAATTTTTCTGATAATCAATGGCAAATGCAGAGAGAGCTAAATTTTCCATTTCAAGCCGTCTCCAGCCCACAACTCAAGACTAATAAGTCCACCGACTTATCTATTACTCATAGCCAGGTGGACATGATAAAGCATTTATATAATAATATCGCACAAGTCAAGAGCCTTCACACTTTTAAGATATCTTTGGCAGGCAATTCTCAAGGTTGAGAAACACTGTTTTTGAGCATAGTCAAAACGTAATCAGTGTGGGGAAGGTGATGATATTTGTGAGGGAATCAGGAGAGGAAATGTTACTACGTTTTATTCACCTGAGCAGGGACAATAGGCAAAATTCTGGATCTGATATCCAAGAGTAATGTGTGGTAGGCAGAGGTAACCCCGAGGAAATGGGCATGATTGTTAACCCAGCCTCCCTGGAAATGCTCTTATCAGCCACCTTGGACCAAGTCAGATCCTCTGAGGACATGATGGGGGAGGGTCCCTTGAGCCCAGGAGATCAAAGCTGCAGGCAGTGAGCTATGATCACATCATTGTGCTCCAGTCTGGTTGATGGAGCAAGACGCCGCCTCCAAAAAGCGACAGAAAAGCAGTTCCTATTGTATAAGCAGATTCTATAAACATCCTGCTCTGCTTTGCAAACACATCACTACCCCAGTCCTCCTTGATTAAGGTACAAGGACTTCTTTAGAGTCACAAAGGCATTTTAAGAGCCCTAAAGGTGACACACAGAGATAGACAATGATGAATCAGTAAAATAATGTTCTATATTATACGAGATGATATACTTGCATATAAAAGTTAGCTGTCTACCTATTATGTTAATGCTTCCGTCTTTGAAAATATATTTTCCCTCCAATGTGATGGCTTGTAGAGTCAATTTAGCAGCTAAATACTGTGGGGGTTAAAGGTGTAAATAGTTGTGATGCACCTGGTATTTTTACATACTTAAAATAATAGAAGCAAATAGGAAATTAAATGGTCTATGTTGTTAAATATTAACTTACGTGAACATTTTACCTTAATTTTACCTGTTTGAAAAAATCCTCTGTGAACAGTAATATAAATACAAATAAACCTGAGTGGGTAAGCTCAGGGAGGATGCATGATCTAATGAGACACAGCTCAGAGAGGATGTGGGGCGTGTGGGGCGTGAAGATCCACAGCCAGCTAGAGTCCTAAGGCCTGGGGAGAGAGAGAAGGCAGACCCAGCACCAAGATCTTTTTTGTTGTTGTTTTTCTTTTTTTTTTTTTTAGCTTCAAACCTGTTAAATATGTAATCATTAAAGATAGTTACAGAATGTCTAAGCGAAAATTTAGTACAATATGGTTTTTAAATTGTGGAATTGGAAGGTCTTTTAAATCTCAGAAACCACGAAGAAGAAACTGATAGATTTGGATACACGGATAGTGTACATGAAATCCTTCTAAACTGTTAAAAGATATCATTAAGGAAGCTACCAGGCGAATGGCAAACACAGGAAACGTTTGCAACAGATAGAATAGATAAGCATCTGGCATATGTAAAGATCCTTAGAAGGAACGAAAAATGTATCCCCCAAAAGAAAAAAACTAAGGAACGGTTTACCCGGAAATTTGTTTGCCTAATAACCACATTAAAAGGTCCCCAGACTCTAGGAAAACAACGAGAAACTATATTTTTTTCCACCAGAGGCAAAAGCAAGAAGGTTGTCAACATGTGGCAATGTAAATGGAAACCAGTGTGTCCGTAGCATTTTGGGTTAATAATGTGGATATCCTCTGACTCAGTAATTCTGTCTAGAAAACTATTCTGCATAAACTCACATAATGAGAAGCATTTTAAAAATGCATGCAGAGTTCTTGGGAAATGGGAAAAGTGGAAATAACCCAAATGCCCAATAGTAAAGGATTTGTGGGACTAATTGTGATTCTTCAATGCAGGGAAAGATTTAGTTCTGTCTGTACTGATACAGAGAAATGTTGATACATTAGTAGCAAGTGGATAAGTCTCCTTGAGAGCAGAATGTGAATTCTAGAAAGGCAGAGTTTAATAATAAATGCCTGGAAATGAATATCCAGTTTAGACTGACAACGACGTAAGGCATATGTTAACTGGTCACAAGAAACCAAAGGTTGATTTTCAGTTTGTATATTATTTTATAATGAATATTTCCCAAATGTGCTGGCTGCAACGAAAGTCAGCTAATTTTCTTACCTCACTAGGATTTTACATCTGAAAGTAATCACACGGCATTAAGTAACTGATCATCCGACTGATGCCTGCTCAGAGATTTTGGTAACAACAGATTTTCGGCAGATAGCAGGTGATGCTCAGCAGCGCTGACCTTCAGGGAAATTCATATAACGTGGTCACAGTTTTTAAGGCTATCTAAAGTGTATGTAGGAGAGTATTTTGCAATCACACCAGCTCAGTGAGAAGAAAGGAGTGGCATATGTTTTCAGTGTAACTCTATAAACCTAATACCTTAGAACTTGACCGTTAGCACAGGAGAGAGCAATTGCAAGAAGGGAAACGAACCAGCTTAGAATAAGGCAAAGGCTTGGGGGTGCCGGCTGAGCGTCTTCGGCCAGCGCCTCGTGTACTCAGTTCTAAGTGACGACAGTGGGAGCTCATTGCATGTAAAGAAGGAAGATAATATTTGTATAATCACTCACAGTGCTCCCACTGTGTGTGTGTGCACCATAAATGTGAGTCTCTTAGCTTCTCACCTTCAGTGGAATCTACCAGCGTTTTGTCTCCAACATTTTAGTTTTAGAATAAACAAGGAAGGCTAGGTTCAGCTGAAGATTTCCACGAACCACTGAGCTGCTTTATGGTCTCAGAATAGTAGGGAGTCAAGAGCCCCACAGGAGCCACCTCTGGACCTCCTTGGGGATCACAGCTTGCAGGGAGGAGGTGAAGTCAAGACAATGAGGCCTGCGGGGAACCCTCCACACCCTTCAGCCATCATGAGCAAAGTGAGCCATGCTCGGAGAGCAGGCTACTTATTTTAGAATAACAGACATTTATTAACAACGAGGACACTGTACTCCCTTGGCAAGCTTAAAATGTGTGCTTATAAAACCTGAACCTAAAAATTGCCACTATGGGAGTCGTTTGGAGAAAATAGCCCTAAGAAATATAAGTCTCAAGAGGACAGAAAAAAACGCCTATACCTTAGTGAAACAAAGCAATTAAATGCAACACACAGAAAAATAACCAAAAAAAATCAACATTTTGGCCAGGTGCGATGGCTCACGCCTGTAATCCCAGCACTTTGGGAGGCCGAAGCAGGCGGATCACAACGTCAAGAGGTCGAGACCATCCTGGTCAGCAAGGTGAAACCCCGTCTCTGCTAAAATTACAAAAAAGAAAAAAATTAGCTGGGCACAGTGGCGCGTGCCTGTAATCCCAGCTACTCGGGAGGCTGAGGCAGAATTGCCTGAACCCAGGAGGCGGAGGTTGTGGTGAGCTGAGATCGAGCCATTGCACTCCAGTCTGGGCAACAAGAGCGAAACTCCATCTCAAAAAAAAAAAAATCAACATTTTGCATATTTGAAAACAATAATGAGGGGATTGTATAATTAATTTCCATTTTCCATTCTCTTGTTAGAGACTTGAAGGATCATTAGTCCCGAGAGCTTCATTACGGCAGACAATACGAATTTAAGAACATTGTTTGACTTTCCTTCAAGTGTGTCAGAGGATTCCGACTCCATTGTTGACTTCCACTTTCCAAATCTCACCATTATTCCAAAGGTGTGCAAAAACTTCGCTGTTTCAAAAGGGTGGAGAATTGGGTGATTTTTGCTTAACAAACACCATTGAGACTCAGGGAATCTGTCTCCATTTACCTCTTTTTCATTCTGCCTTTTCCATCATTGACGCCAGAGAAGTTGCAAATACTCCACCACGTCAGCCCCTTCCTCCTCATTAATGCACGTGTTAATAGAATTCCAAGTTTCATCTTCTTTAAGCCCTTGTTATCTCTCCCAAAGCCAAATTAGAAAAACCTTCCCTTTCTGCTCTACCATTCACCAAACTTAGTTTCTCTGTCCAGTCTAGGTTTCCTCTAATTCTAATTCGCTCAGGATTCATGCACTAAGAGGAAACATATCTGAATTGAGATCCTCATGAATGTAAGAAGGAGAACACATCCTTTTAGTTAAGAGAAAGAGGGAATTCAGGGCTTAAGAGATGTCACAGCACTCTCTGTAGTCCAGTTTCCTGGTGGTGGTAATAATCCGTCACAGAAGTTAGATGGTCCCTACACACATTTCTTAAATGAAGTCATATCTATAACCATGTAGGTCTCTGGTACTAATGATTCTTAGCTTTTTGACATGTTTAATACTTCAAACACAGTTATTCAACAAAGATTTTGCACCATGCACAGAACTGCATTGGGCTTTATTGAAAGATGCAAGAAAAAGACAGGGTCCATGCCCACGCCCCTAGAAGATTTTTTTTAAATTTTTTTAAAATTGCATTTTAGGTTTTGGGGTACATGTGCAAAACATGCAAGATAGCTGCATAGGTACACACGTGGCAGTATGTTTTGCTGCCTTCTGCCCCCTCACCCATATTTGGCATTTCTCCCCATGCCATCCCTCCCCCGCTCCCCCCCGCTGCTGTCCCTCCCCTATTTCCCCCAATAGACCTCAGTGTGTGGTGCTCCCTTCCCTGTGTCCATGTGTTCTCATTGTTCATCACCCACCTATGAATGAGTATATACGGTGTTTCCTTTTCTGTTCTTGTGTCAATTTGCTGAGAATGATGTTCTCCAGATTCATCCATGTCCCTACAAAGGACAAGAACTCATCATTTTTGATTGCTGCATAATATTCCATGGTGTATATGTGCCACATTTTCCCAGTCCAGTCTATCATCGATGGGCATTTGGGTTGATTCCAGATCTTTGCTATTGTAAACAGTACTGCAATGAACATTCGTGTGCATGTGTCCTTATAGTAGAATGATTTATAGTCCTTTGGATATATACCTAGTAATGGGATTGCTGGGTCAAAGCACTGCCAAAATCTACAGTTGAAAAACACACAGACAGAAAGTAGTTTCCAAGACAGACTACACAATCAGATGAATAATAACTGAAGTCCCAATCTCTAAGAACGGAGCTCATGGGGCAATCACACCCTTTTCTCATATTGATGCTGACAGAGGGTGGAAACCACTTGCCCTGGGACACACAGCTCATCAGTGGCAGAGCTCAGACTCAAAACTGACCTCCCGATTTTCAGTTCAGTATTCACTTCACCACTGGCAACCACTACACATTGTAAGTAGTTTAGCCTGTGTCCCAATCATTAAGAATGTGGCAGGCCAAGGCGGGTGGATCACGAGGTCAACAGATCGAGACCATCCTGGTCAACATAGTGAAACCCCGTCTCTACTAAAGATACAGAAAATTAGCTGGGCCCGGTGGCGTGTGCCTGTAATCCCAGCTACTTGGGAGCCTGAGGCAGGAGAATTGCCTGAACCCAGGAGGCGGAGGTTGAGGTGAGCCGAGATCGGGCCATTGCACTCCAGCCTGGGTAACAAGAGTGAAATGAAACTCCGTCTCAAAAAAAAAAAGAATGTGGCATATTGGCCCCCAGTCTCTTCTGGCTTGTAAAGTTT
The DNA here is from genome assembly GCA_028533165.1 of Leontopithecus rosalia. Classification (NCBI taxonomy): domain Eukaryota; kingdom Metazoa; phylum Chordata; class Mammalia; order Primates; family Cebidae; genus Leontopithecus; species Leontopithecus rosalia. Next base: position 791,254 of record CM052663.1, read on the forward strand.
CTGCTGAGATGTCCACTGTTAGTCTGATGGGTTTCCTTTTGCAGGTGACCTGGCCTTTCCCTCTGACTGCCCTTAACGTATTTTCCTTCATTTTGACCTTGGAGAATATAGCAGTTATGTGTCTTGGGGTTGATCTTGTCCTGGAGTATCTTAATGGTGTTCTCTGTATTTCCTGGATTTGCATGTTGGCCTGTCTTACCAGATTGGGAAAGTTCTCCTGGACAATATCCTGAAGTGTGTTTTCCAGCTTGATTCCATTCTCCCTGTCTCCTTCAGGCACTCCAGTCAATCATAGGCTCGGTCTTTTTATGAAGTCCCATATTTCTTGGAAACTTTATTTGTTCCTTTTCGTTCCTTTTTCTCTGATCTTGTCTGCATGCCTTATTTCAGCAAGGTGGTCTTCAAACTCTGATATCCCTTCTTCCACTTGATTAATTCAGCTATTGGTTTTTTTTGTTTTTTTTTTGAGACAGAGTTTCACTCTTGTTACCCAGGCTGGAGTGCAATGGCGCGATCTCCACTCACCGCAACCTCCGCCTCGTGGGTTCAGGCAATTCTCCTGCCTCAGCCTCCTGAGTAGCTGGGATTAGAGGCACGCGCCACCGTGCCCAGCTAATTTTTTGTACTTTTAGTAGAGACAGGGTTTCACCATGTTGACCAGGATGGTCTCGATCTCTGGACCTCGTGATCCACCCGCCTCGGCCTCCCAAAGTGCTGGGATTACAGGCTTGAGCCACCGCGCCCGGCCCACTATTGATATTTTTGTATGCTCCATAAAGTTCTCCTTTTATTTTTGTGTGCTTCATAAAGTTCTTGTGCTGTGTTTTTCAGCTCCATCAGGTCATTTATGTTCCTCCCTAAACTGGTTTTCTAGTTAGTAGCTCCTCTAACCGTTTGCCAGGGTTCTTAGCTTCTTTGCATGGGGCTCGAACATGCTCCTTTGGCTCAGAGGAGTTTTTTGTTACCCACCTTCTGAAGCCTACTTCTGTCGCCCTGTTCCCACACTACACGCTGATGACGAGGCACCGCAGTTATCTGGAGGAGAAGAGGTGCTCTGGCCTTTTGGGTTTTCAGTGTTTCTTCTCTGTCTCACTCTCATCTTAGTAGGTTTGTCTGGTTCTGGTTTTGATCTTTGAAGCTGCTGGCCCTTGGATGGGGCTTTTGTGGGGACGTTTTTTGTCGTGGATGCTGTTACTGTCGGTTTTTCTTTTGACAGTCAGGTCCCTCTTTGCAGGGCTGCTGTGGTGCTAGGGTTTCAGTTCGGGCCCTTTTCATCCGATTCGCTCCTGCACATGGAGACGTCACTGAAGGAGGCTGGAGAATGGCAAAGATGAGTGCCCCACTCCCTCTTCCGGGATCTCTGACCTCGAGGGGCACCGACCTGATGGATGCCCAAAGGAATGCTTCTGTATAGAGTGTCTGACAACAGACAGGGTCTCCCCAGTTGGGTGGCACAGGGAATATGAACCATTTAACAGAGCGCTTTGATTTTCCATTGGTGGAGGGTGTGCTTTGCTCTGGGGAAACGCACTCATCTGGACTGCCCGCATTCCTCAGAACCACCAGGAGGAAAGGCTAACTCTGCCAGTCTGCAGAGGCTGCAGCCACCTCTCCCCATCCGTGCTCAGGCCCAGGCAGATCCAGGTTCTGTCCCTGAGCCTCTGGCTGGAGTTGGAGTTCCTGCACAGAAGCCCCGTACAGTGAGAACAGCTGTGGCAGTGTCAGGCCTGAGGAAGTGCTCTGGCCTCAGTCTGCCACGGCTGGTGTTGGGCTGTGGGTACACCTCTTGCAGATCGAGCCGTCCAGCCTCCCAGGTTCCAGCACGGGAAAAGTGCAGCCTGGAGCTATAGACATGGCTGCAGCCCTTCCCCCACCCCGGGAGCTTAATGTGTTAGGTGGCTCTCAGCCCCAGTATTGGCTGCTGCCTCTCTCCATGGAGCTCAAATAGCTTAGGCAGCCACAGCAGTGGTGTTGCTTGCCCCTCCCTCTGGGAGCTCCGCGGGCATAGGCAGTTTCCAGCTGAGAGGCTACAGAGAATGTGTGGCTCCAGGGTTGGCACTGGAACCCTGGGTCCCAGTGGTGTGGGTTCACAAGTGGAATGTTTGATCCATCGGTTGTACAGTTCCATGGATAGTGTGGTTTCCCCTGCTGGGCAGCATGCTCACTCACTGACTCCCTTGGCTGGGAAGTGGGGGCTCCCCACATGGGCAGCCCCATGTGGCTCTTAGGTGGGCCATGGCACCACACTGCTCTTCCTTCCTCTCCTGACGAAAGAACCTGAATATCCTGGTTGCCAGTGAAGGATTCACATGCTAATGATGGCTCTTTTCAATGGGAGCCTCTGATTGCCTTTGTTCCTAGTGAGCCTTCTTGGCCCTGCCTCCAGTTGTTCATTTTTAACAAAAACAATAAACACGACATACTAAATAAAAGGAGGCGGGGGCGGTGGCTCAGGCCTGTAATCCCAGCACTTTGGGAGGCCGAGGCGGGTGGATCACGAGGTCAAGAGATGGAGACCATCTGGTCAACAAGGTGAAACCCCGTGTCTACTAAAAGTACAAAAAATTAGCTGGGCATGGTGGCGCGTGCCTGTAATCCCTGCTACTCGGGAGGCTGAGGCAGGAGAATTGCCTGAACCCAGGAGGCGGAGGTTGTGGTGAGCCGAGATCGCGCCATTGCACTCCAGCCTGGGTGACAAGAGCGAAACTCCGTCTCAAAAAAATAAGAGGAAAGTCAACAACATTTTGTACAGACTAAAACAATGATCAAGAAGTACCGCTAACTTGATGTGGCCCTACAGAAATGGGCATTTCTTACTTCCTCCAAATAAAATGTTATCCTAGTGTAATAGGATGGATACAATGCTAACTAAATCACCCAGACTAGTGTGTTGGAGCTGTGGCTAGGCTAGCCAGCTAAATAGCTATTCACCATTCCTGAAGTTCAAAGAGAGCAAATTAGATATTTTCCTACAGAACATTAAAGAAAAATCACAATTTATGAATGTAAAAATAGCTCTGCTCTCCCGCTCATTATTCTGAGGGAAAGTATTAATTAAGTGGGCAGTCATGTGAGATGATGGAGATTGGCATATATGATTAACCAGAATGTTAAACTCTTTTCCTCTCCACCAAGCCACCAGATAAATACGAGCGGTATAAAATCACACATGCAACAAAGCGGACAGAGGGCACTGTGGAGCGTCCCAGAAGTGCTCTTGGAAGAGAGAATTGAGGACATTTATTTCCTTTGCAACACAAAAAAAGAAAGTTTCTCGAGAATGAAAGATATTTGCAAATCATATAACCAATAAGGGCCTAGGATCCAGAACATAAGGAAATTTTACAGCTCAACAGCAAAAAGACAAACAACCCGATTAAAAACAGGCAAAGGACTCAGACATTTCTCCAAAAGAGACACACAAATGGCCAAAAGCACAAGACAAGATGCTCGAACTCGTTGGTCATTAGGGAAATGTAATCAAAGCAACAATAAGATAGCACTTCACTCTCACTAGGACGGCTGTAATTTTTTTAAAAGTTAAATGGAAAAGGAAAATAGCAAGTGCTAGTGAGGATATGGAGAAATTGGAACTCTCCTACATTGCTGGTGGGATTGTAAAATAGCGCAGTGCTATTCACAGTAGCTAAATGGCTGAAACAGCTGAAATGATCATCAACCCGTGAATGGATAAACAAATTGTAGCCTATCCACACAATGGAATATTTTATGCTCTAATGCTGAGAAGTCTCAAAAACATGTTAAGTGAAAGACACCAGAGAAAAATGATTACACATTGTATGACTTTGTTTATAAGAAATATCTGTGATAAGCAAATCCATAGACACAAAGTACACATGATTGGTGGTTTCCAGGAACCAGGAGAAGAGGAACAAGAAGAAAGTGTTTCCTGGGAACAAGGTTTTTAGAGGGTGATGAAAATGTTTTGGAATTAGAGTCAGTGGTTGTACAACATTGTGAATGTACAAAATGCTACTTGAAAAATAATTAATATTTTGTTATGTGAATTTTACCTTAAAACAAGGTTCACCAAGTTTTAAAGTTTCAGAACAACTCATGCCAACAGCTTTGTCATTCACAGTTGGTCACTAACTAAAATGAAAACTGGGACTCTGGGGTTAGCTGTAATTTTAACTAAGGATAACCAAAAGTGCTTGGTGCTTGTTTATGTTAAGTTCCGTAGTAAGTAGCTATAATGAAGTTGCTGACATTGGCATGTTTGTGAAATAACGTGTTTGTCTGTTTTCCATCTATCTGTTCCACCAAATCATGAGTTTCTTCGTAGAAGGAACCAATTCATATTTACCTTGTGAGATAAAAGATGTAAGTTGGTACATCCCAAGCATTCACTTAACCTCTTGAAGGGACATTAATTTTTCCTAAAGTATCTAGACTTACAAATTCTGTATGATAGGAGTTCATAATTTTTGCCTTGAACAGAATTAAAATCATAAATAGAAACAAATCTTAGTTATCAATAGTGTTATTTTAGGTCAAGTACAATGAGCACTTATCTTAAAATGTTTCCATCCATGATAGACTGGACTGGGTAAATGTGGCACATATACACCATGGAGTACTATGCAGCAATCAAAAACAATGAGTTCGTGTCCTTTGTAGGGACATGGATGAATCTGGAGAACATCATTCTCAGCAAACTGACACAAGAACAGAAAATGAAATACCACATATTCTCGCCCAGAGGCGGGTGATGAAAAATGAGAACACATGGACACAGGGAAGGGAGTACTACACACTGGGGTCAACTGGGGGGAATAGAGGAGGGACAGCAGGGGGTGAGCGGGGGAGGGATAGCCTGGGGAGAAATGCTAAATGTGGGAGAAGGGGAAGAAGGCAGCAAAACACACTGCCATGTGTGTACCTATACAACTATCGTGCATGTTCTGCACATGTACCCCAAAACCTAAAATGCAATTTAAAAAAATGTTTCAGACTTTCCTGTGGAAAGCTTACTTCAATAGATTTTCCTCATTTTATCTGAATTTTAATAAATGTCATATTAATTAATGACAGCATCAGTTCAGATTCTGAAGTCACTTAATTGACTTTTTACTTTGAATTGCAAGTTTGAAATTAGAAAGAATGGATTGCAACATTGCACTGAAAAAGAAAGTCTAAAGCTTTAATAAAGTGTTTAAATAATGAGATAGAAGATACATCCCTGTTTTGAGTATCCTCTACTGAGACTGTTTGGAAAAGTCAGATTTGTTTAAAAGAAATCATAAGGGAAAATTGAAAATCTGAATGCAATGTAAGTATACATAAATATTATTGTGTTTATAAAGCATATATGATCCATCAGGTCAATGAGCCATCACATCTAAAGCAGCTAAATGATAGACAAATACTTGTAAAATTTTCTTTCCTTAAAGTTGGTTTTATGCAGTTGCATAAATGCAAAATGCAATTGTTCTTAAGGAAAGAAGATTTTAGGGTTAAAAAATTCACCTTAGATATATTTTCTGACAGATTTTTTTTTCTAACAGGCTAATAGAGTGATGTTTTTCCTATAATAATTTAGTAATCTAACCTTTTGTCCTAATGGTGCCTAAGAAAAGTTCCAAAATTTGCAGAACATTTTTACTGGGAACTTCACTTATTAAAATAACTCTATGAAATCATTCTCCAAATATGTATTAAATATCTGTGGAAGAATTACATTTTTGCACTAACAATTCACAACCATTTTTCCAGAATTTCTGAACGTGAACTAAAATTCAGAAATAAAAATACTCTGCTTGAGAATGTGTAATGTTGATGCAAATTATAATCGAAATGCAATATGTCTAAATAACAATGAAGAGAAATTCTCTAAGAGAAGATGTTTCTGTGGGAACAGGCATTGCAATGGGAAGACATGTCCTAGTATAAACTACGTGTGCATTCAGGGAGGTAAAGAAAGGCAAAGGTTCTTAAAGGAAAAAGGAGGATTACATCATTGTTTTTGAGATAATTATCCTTGGCTACAAGGATCAACAGCAAGAGCAGCACCAGTCTGAGGCTGGATAGGCAGCTGTCCTTGCAGAAGTATTTTTGTATGTGTATGTAAGGTCTTTGTGCCAGCTTGCAGTTTTTGCAGTCTTTTGTGACAGTTACCTTGTTTTCAGACCGTTTCCCTCATGGCCTTCCCTGGTTCTATCTGTCAGGCTATTTTTAACACAAGTGGCTCGGTTTTCACTCTGACAACTTTCACAAATACTCAGGATTTCCTATGTAACCCATTTTGTCATTACTGCTGGTCACTTTCAGACCAGGTAGAGAAGTGTAGTGAGACTGGATGAGGTAGGCACTTAGCACTGGAACTGTAAAAACCAGTCTGCCCTCCATGTTGCTTTGCCATCTCCTCTTCTTTTCTCCCTCCTTAGTTTTACTGTGAAACTTAAGAAAAAGTGGAATCAACATTTCCAGTGGCATGCTGGAGAAAAACACTGACAGCTGCTTGAGCAGGGCAGAGATGTGTGCATCTGCCAGCAGAGCTCTGTGTCAGGCTTAGTTTCCAAAAAAAAAAAAAAAAAAAAAAAAAAAACACTATTCTGAGGAAGAGGTTTGTGTGCAGGAGGTGGCTGGGAAGTGAGAAAGCAGGAGAGGGCAGAGAGAGAGAAGCTGCAGTGTGGTGCAACAGAGACCTCAGCCTTCTCTAGGCCGTGGGACGAGGCAAAGCTCCTCATCAGGGCTGCAGATTAGGGCTGTTGCCAGAGAGCTGCATGACCTTAGCACATCACTGGAAACCTCTGCACCGTTTTCTGATGGTCTACGGTTATACCATGCTGAGTCTCATTTCTTCTTCTGTAACAGAGAAACTGGAAAAGTTTAGTAGCTCCAAACGGGTTCAATGTTGAGATTCGCTCGTGGTGGCCAGCAGAACGTTAGGAGAAGTTGTAGATTGTAATCTCAAACCTTCTGGAAGGCCAGAAGCTTTCATTGCGACAGGCTGAATGCAGCTGGCTTATTTACATTTAGCATGGGAAAGAGATAGAGATGATAAGACGCTTTCCCGTCGGTTTACCCCACATCCTTTTGTCTGTACTCTGTTTACTCATGTAAACTTTGTGCTGGAGGGTCCTCTCGGGGAGATCAAAGGGGAATTACCCATTAATAGTGTGTACTCTGGGCCCAGAACCTAAAGCTCTTATCATGAGTCCACTAGCGTGTTGACTTAGAAACTGTTGTAAAATCTTCCCTGAATAAATGTGTGGATACCCAGGAAGTCTTGGTTGATTGGTTGCATTTTACCCTCTGAAAGTGGCCAATGACCATCCCTAGCCCATATGAATCACTGCAATAGTGTGAGAGTGCCTTCATTCATCCATCGAATAAGGGTCTGCAGGCCAGACCCCCAGAGGTGGTGATCAACGTCTCAGTAAAAACTTCAGAATCACCCAAGAATGCTTATTAAAGACACAGATTCTTTGACATTCTGACTAGATAGGTCTGAGTGGGATGGTTGGGAGGGGGAGCAGGGCTGGAAAGGGTAAACTTAAGAATGCCCTGAGTGTGTCTGATACAGTCTTTCTAGCACGCTAACAGTCTCTAAATCCTGGTAGTTTACCATTCAAAGCATCAGAGGCACATTCAAAAACAGAAACAAAATAATCACGTATCATTGGGTGGGGCATCTCTCGGTGTTTCCACCTCCACTTGCTCTACATATCAGCACAGTCTGGGCGAGAAGCAGAAAATCTACCCTCTTTGTGTCCACACATCCACCAGATTCACACAAACATGCATGTAGTCTTGCTGCAGAATCATTTAAAAGTCATAAAATGAGCATTGATGTCTGTGAAAGTTAGATTAAAATTCTGAGATCTGAATATTTTCACATCTGCTGAAAGACAACCAATAATTTCTCAGTCCAATTTGGGAACATGAGCAATTTTTGTAATACCTTGTCCTTTCCTGTTACAATGGAAAGACATCAGAATTGCAGCCTTTTACTTCTGAACCTGCAAAGTAATTGAAACAAGAAGAGTAGCAGATTTCTCCCATCTCTGTCATTGTGATTTTACAATTACCTACCAGTCTCAGGAGATAATTTGTCAAGAAAATGAAAGAAACCTTAGCTTTAAAAATATCCCTCTGACAGATTTTTCATTTATGTAAGGGAATAGATAAGACCATTTCCCATTCAAAAGAGCCTCCTTATGAACTAACCCAATTATCCCCAAAAAGGAAATAATTCTCAAACATTAAAAAGAAACTACAAACACCCTAACACCCACCCTTTGGAGAATGCTCTGTAAGTTTATAATCAGGTACTATCTCACTTCAACTGAGGCCCATAATTGTCTTAATGGGCCAGTAGAGCCACCTGTCAAAACAACTCATTAAGCTTGTTTCTTTTCAGTCTGGGTTCTTCCTTATTAGAGAAGAGGTTTATAGCTGTTGAGGTTTCATCTGCTAGACACAACTTACCGTTTTCTACCCTGAGTTTTTACCCAGAAAGACCCGCGTTTCCTGCTCCCCATTACAGGGCCTCCTAGACTGCTGTGCAGACACAGGACACACTGAGGAATCATGCTTTCTCGGTTCCAGCCGGGGGTGCTCAGCTGTGCCTGCAACTCCTACAAAGGTGTGCCCCTGAGGAAGAGCTGAAGCGGACTGGGAAGCTCTGTAACCCCACATTTAGTGCTGAAGGCTGTCTGTACCTGCTTCATCCTCATCTCACATCTGACAACCTGTAACTTCATTAATTCCTATCAGCACCGATGCTGGCCTTTCTCCTGAAAAATTTCTTGTTCCTCACTCAAATGTAATACCCTCTCCTTGCTCACCCTGGCCACGTCAGACCCTGCTGTCCCAAAGCTTTCTTTCTGTTGTTTTAAACTAGCGGGAGCAGTGATGGGTTTGGCTAATCCAATGATTTATCTTGCTCATTCACTTCTGTTCTAGTTGCTCATCTTTTTTTTTTTTTTTTTTTTTGAGATGAAGTCTCACTCTGTCACCTCGGCTAGAGTGCAATGGCGTAATCTCAGCTCACTGCAATCTCCACCTCCGAGGTTCAAGCAATTCTCCTGCCTCAGCCTCCCAAATAACTGGGATTATAGGCATACACCACCACACCCAGCTGATTTTTGGTAGAGACTGGGTCTCACTATGTTGGTCAGGCTGGTCTCAAACTCCTGACTTCAAGTGATCAACCTGCCTCAGCCTCACAAAGTGTGGGATTACAGGTGTGGGCCACCACGCCTGGCCAGTTGCTCAACTTTCAAAGCAACTGATACAGAAGAAAAACTTTACTGCAAAATTTTTTAAAAAACAAATTTTTATTTATCAGCAAGCTATTTAAAAAAACTTTGTCCAAAGGAAAATAAATCAGTGTATCGAAGAGACATCTGTCACCCATGTTTACTGCAGCACTGTTCATAGTAGCCAAGATATGGAATCAACCTAGCTGTCCAATAACAGATTAAAAGATCATAAAAATCTGTATATATACACATAATGGGATACTATTCAGCCCTAAAAAAGGATGAATCTTATTACTTGTCACAGCATGGATGGAACTGGAGGTCGTTACATTAGCTAGAATAAGCCAAGGACAGAAAGTTAAACACTGCATGTTCTCACTTATATATAGAAGCTAACAAAGGTGATCTCATAGAAATAGAAAGTAGAACAAAATATACTGGAGGCTAGGAAGAGCAGGAGGAAGGGTAGGAGGAAGGGAGGACAGGGAAAAATTTATGAATATACAAAAACAGCTGGATGGAAGGAATCAGTTTTGCTGTTCTGTAGCACTGTAGGATGACTGTAGTTAACAGTAGCATATTATGTAGTTTCAAATAGCTAGACGTAGGATACTGAATATTCTCAACTCAAAGAAATGATGAAGGTTTCAGGTTCAACAAGTTCAACAAGGTTTCAGGTTACATGGCCAATATTCAAAAATCAATTGTGTCTCTGTACAATAGTAAAGAACAAGCCAAATGCAAAACTAAAAATAAACTATTTAAAGCAGCACCAAGAATAAAAGAGGTAAGAATAAATTTTCAAAAAAAGTACAATACTTATTCTCTGAAAACTGAAAAACATCATTGAAATAAATTGAAGCAGACCAGGCACAGTGGCTCATGCCTGTAATCCCAGTACTTTGGGAGACCAAGGCCAGTGGATCACTTGAGGTCAGGAGTTCAAGACCAGCCTGGCCAACATGTTGGAACTCCATCTCTGCTAAAAGTATAAAAATTACCTGGGTGTGGTGGCCGGCACCTGTAATCTCAGCTACTCAGGAGGCTGAGATAGGAGTATCACTTGAACCCAGGAGTATCACTTGAGGTGGAGGTTGCAGTGAGCTGAGATTGCACCACTACACTCCAGCCTAAAGGACAGGAAAGGACAAGACAGGAAAGGAAGAAGGAAGGAATTAAAGCAGATCTAAATAAATGGAAAGACGTTCATGGATTGAGAGACCACATAATGTTAAGATGACAAATTAATCAGTATATTTAATGCAATTTCAATCCAACTTCTTAGTTGCAGAAATTGACAAACTAATCATAAATTCATCTGGAAATTCTAGGAACCTCAAATAGTCAAAATAATGTTGGAAATGAATAACAAATGTGCATGACTCACACTTTGAATTTCAAAACTTACTAGAAAGCTACAGTAATTAAGACAATGTGGGGCTGGCATAAAATTAGACATATAGACCAGTGGAATAAAATAGAAAGCCCAGTAATAAGCCCCATGTTTACAGTTAATTGATTTTCAACAAAGGTGCCAGGACAATTAAAAGCGAGGAAAAAAATGGCCTTTTCAATAGAAATTCTAGGATAATCAACTACCCACATGCAGAAGAATAAAACATTTAGACCCCTACCTCACACCAAAAACTAACTTGAAAGGATCAAAAAGCTAAATGTAAGAGCTAAAACTGTGAAAGTGCCAGGAAAAAGCAATATATTAAAATATAGGGTAAGTGACCTTGAACTTAGGCAATGATTTTTCTTTTTGATATGACACCAAAAACACAAGCAACAAAAGAAAAGATAGATAAATTGGAAACTATCAAAAATTTCAAACTTTATTCCTAAAAGTAAACCCATCAAAGATGAAAAGACAATCTATAGAATCAGAGGAAATGTTTACAAATTGTATTTCATAATGGCCTTGTATCTAGAGTATATTTTTTAAAAATTCTGTAAGTCAATAAAAAAGAGAAATAACCCATTTTTTTAATGAGCAAAGGATCTGAATAGACATTTCTCCAAATAAAATATGTAAATGTCCAATAAGCACATGAGAAGATGCTCAAGATCATTAGTTATTAGTAAAATGCAAAGAAAAATCACAGTGAGAAATCATTTCACACCCACAAAGATGACTGTAAAAAGACAGTAACAAATGTTGGCAAGAATATGGAGAAATTGGAGTCCTCATACATTGCTGGTTGGAATGTAAAATGGTGGAGCCACTTAAGAAAATAGCCTGGCAATTCCTTGAAATGTTAAACATAGAATTACTATATGGCTCAGCATGTCAATGCCTAGGTACACACCTGAAGGAAATAAAAACACATGTGCACACAAAAACTTGTACACAAGTGTTATGTAAGCTGCATTACACATCACAGCCAAAAAGTGGCAGCAACCCACACGTCCACGCACGGATGTAAGGGTAAACAAAAAGTGACACATCCATATAATAAACTACCGCTTATCAGTAAAAAGGAATGAATGACAAATACATGCTGAGTCATGGACAAACCTTGCAAACATTGCACTAAATGAAATAAATTAATCATAAAAGACAAAATAATTCCATTTGTAGGAAATGCCCAGAATATGCAAGTCTATTGAGACAGTAAGTAGATTAGCTGTCAGCTAGGACTGCTGGAGATAGAGGGGCTGGGGAAAAGGAGGTGGCTGTAGAGCACAGGGCTTCTTTGGGGGATGACGAAATATTCTAAATAGCTTATGATGCTGGATGCACAATTCTATTTATCTACTAAGAACTATGAATTGTACTTTTTTTCTTATAATTTTTTTTTTACTTTAAGTTCTGGGATACACGTGCAGAACAGGCAGGTTTGTTATATAAGTATACATGTGCCATGGTGGTTTGCTGCACCCATCAACCCATCATCTTGGTTTTAAGCCCACATGTATCAAGTTCTGGCCAGGACAATCAGACAAGAGAAAGAAAGAAAGGGTATTCAAATGGGAACAGAGGAAGTCAAATTGTCTCTGTTTGCAGACGACCTCAGTGTATATTTAGAAAACCCCATCATCTCAGCCCTAAAACTCCTTAAGCCGATAAGCAACCTCAGGATACAAAATCAACATGCAAAAAGCACAAGCATTCCTATACACCACCAATAGACAAGCGGAGAGCCAAATCATGAGTGAACTCCCATTCACAATGGCTAGAAAGTGAATAAAATACCTAGGATAGGGATACAACTTACAAGGGACGTGAAGGACCTCTTCAAGGAGAACTATAAACCACTGCTCAAGGAAGTAAGAGAGGACACAAACAGATGGAAAAACATTCCATGCTCACGGATAGGAAGAATCAATTGTACTTTTTAAACAGGCAACTGTGTGGTATGTGAATTGTACCTCAATGAAACTGTTGTTTAAAAAAGTGTACAGGCTGGGTGTGGTGGCTCACACCTATAATCCCAGCCCTTTGGGAGGCCAGGGTAGGAGGACGGCTTAACCCCAGAAGTTTGAGATGAGCCTAGGAAACACAGTGAGACCCCCATCTCTTAAAAACTTTTAAATGTTGGCCGGCTATGGTGGCACATACCTATAGTCCCAGCTACTCAGGAAGCTGAGGCAGGAGGGTTACTTGAGTTCAGGAGTTGAAGGCTGCAGTGAACTATGATTGTTCCACTGTGCTCCAGCCTGGGTGACAGAGTGAGACCCCTATCTCTTTTTAAAAAAAAAAAAAGAAAGAAAGAAAATAAAAGATTATAAGTGGTAGAGAGTCAAGATAAGAAAATTGGCTGTTGGTTAAATAAAGGGTTAAACTCCTGATCCTGGTAGTACATTAAGGTGGATTTCATTCCCTCCTTATGAATTAAAGACAGAGTGTTTAAAATAATTAAAGATGTTAAAGATAGAAAAAGAGGTGAAAGAGATAAAATAGGTCTTGCTTTTTTCCCATTATAATGAGAAACCAATAAAGCAAAAGAAAAAACTATCTGGTCTCTGCATGAAACATTTGTTGCTAACATTTACATGACGCCAGTATTCTCTGATGAAAAAGCACAGTTTATAGGTAAATTGTCTCGGTATTTTAAGAGAGAACATTACCGAAATTTTTATAAATACAATAAGATTCTTAAAAAGGCTTCTGAAATAGGATAAGAAAAATAGACCTGATTAAAAATCCACACGGAAGTCCCACTGCCAGGCAGGAGAGTGAGCACCAATCTATTCTCTTCTGACTGTGCCTTCCCCGGTGACGCATCTCCAGGTCTCATTTTGTCTTGCCTCCTCCCGTGCAAACAGCTAATCACAGTCCTCTGTTGAGCGCTGAATTGCATCCTGGCTCTTTGTGAAAGTATGCCACCCTAGAAATTGTCTCTCTGGATTGTGTCACTGGGGAGAAGAGTAGCTAGGACCGAACGAAGAATGCAAACTTTTGACACTCTGCTGGACACTGATCATAACCAATTGATTGACAATATTCTGTTCATTCATATAATCGTACTCATCTTCCTCCATAGCCCTCTGCAAACACCAGAATGAATGAATTATACATAAGAATATCAAGGGGGACTTAGTCAAAGGCCTTGCTGATGCTAGATATACTGTTGATCAATGTCTGGAATTCAATACACACATCAAACCAGTAAAAGAAATCAGTTTGGCATGACTCTTTCTTAGTGAACATTGCAGCACCTTTTCTCAGCCTCAGTTTCCTCTGCTCATCAGAGTTTGTTTTGCTAGTATTTGCTACCATAAGCTCAGTTCTATGCAAGCCCTGACAGAAGCAGGAAGCCTCACCCACTGTCCTCTCACTAAGACAGCCCCATTGGTCTTTGCTGCTGACCACAGCTAACGCCTCTGTGCCATGAAGACAGAATCAGGCGACGAATCATCTCTGCTCCCGATTTCCTGCCCATCTCCAACGCTGGCTCAGTCCAGAGATGAGGTGCTGCCAGAGTTCCCCTGAACTCTTCCCAGATGCCATATCTGTTCAGCTGCCCCTGTCGGAGTCTTCCTTGGGCAGGAAATCCAGCAATCCTACCTTGCTCCCCCAAGGTGTTCTTCCCAGCACTGGATCCTGGTCTTCCAGCACCCGCCATCTTGCCCGAATTCAGAATTGAACAAGGGTGTGGCACTTTCTTTGTCCTGCCCTAGGCTGGTTTGCTTGCTTTAAAGGGATGGGTTCCTGTATAGTGCTTGAGTTTGCTACGCCCTCAGACCACCTTCCTTCCCTTGCTCAACACCAGCTGCTGCTCAGCTCTGCCCTTGAATAAGCAGGACACTCTGCTCATTGTTTTCTCTGTGTATTTCCAATACTATTTTACTATTACTTTACTTTTATCCATCTGTTGAGATGTTGATGATGCAGGATAAGGTATAAGAAAGAAACCTGAGCTTTAAGGTCGGTTAAAATCACCTCTGTTCAGGTTTCAGGCTCACTGCTATGTGTCCTTTATAATTCTGAGCCTCAATTATTTTCTAATCAGTAAAATAGGTATTATAGTTGTCCCCTAAGCTAATAGGCATAGAAGGGCCTAGCATGGAAATACTTGGTCTATTCTAGATGTTTAGTGTCTGGTGATCTCTTCCCTCCATCTTAGGCATGGATTGCCTGTTAATTCCTAATGCTTGTGGCCACGTCCTTTCTAAACCTGACGTCACCTAAGGTTCCTGTCATTTCCTAAAAGAGCAAGGGATAAATTCGACTCTTTCGTAAGCACTCACACCACCAAAGCAGGAATATTTATCTCTAAATTACTACATGTCTCAACTTAACCAACTGCCATGGAAGATGGCTGCTTTTTTAAAAACATTTTATTCTGGAATAATTTTAGACTTAACATAAAATCTGCAAAACTGAAACAGAGAGTTCCTGTGATTGTGCTGTTATACTGCAGAAGGGATTTTTACAGGTTTAATTAGAGTTCCTGGTCAGTTGACTCTGGATTCATCAAAGAGAGATTCTCCTGAGTGGGCCTGAACTATTGAAATGCCTAAAAATGGGTGGGGGAAGTGGAAGTGAGGGAGATTCTCCTGCCGTCCTGAAGGAACGACCGCATGTAGCAGAGGAGGTCCCATGGCAGGGGATGGGGAACAGTGGCCAGGAGCTGAGAAGGTGCAGGGTGGCAGCCTGCAAACACGCAGGGCCTCCATTCTGCAGCACCAGAACTGGTTCTGCCAACAACCTGAAGCTTGGAAGGGAACCCAGAGCTGGAAATGAGAACACAGCCTGTGGTCCTCCTGATTTCAGCCTGTAGGACTCTGAGCAGGATGCTCTTCCTGTATTCCCAGCCCACAGACGTGGTGTCAAGAAACAAAGTGTGTGGTCATTTGCTCTGTGGCAAGAGGAAATGAACAGAAGCACTGTCTGTTCCTTTGCAATTGAGAAATAGTTGGGGCGATATTATTTGAAACTATTCACATATTCCTTTTCTCTACAAAACTTTTCTCACTAATTTTAACGTCGGATGCTGGGTCTTGATGGCAACAGAGATGATGGTGTGGTTCTAATGGTCTTTTTCTGCTGTCGTATTTACCTTAGATCTCATAATTAGAGCTTTTTGGTGACAAAATTCTTTCTATTTGTTTATTTGAGATCATTGGTTTTTGCCAACCAAAAAATGACATAATGATGGAAAAGGAGGCAAATCAACTTAGAAGATAATTCTGGGGAGAAATTCATAATTTATCCACTTACAAAGAGAAATGTAAACCCATCCATGGTGCTATTGGAAATGGCCAGATACACTTATCATCAGTTCACTCTCTTAACTGGCAGTGAGTACACATGTTCTAGGATAAATTGAAAAATATTTCCTGGCCCTATCTTTGCAGCTTCATGTAATGAGCTGGGATCTTAGAACAGGTTAATCAAGCCACAGTTAACTTTCCAAATTCAAAGTAGGACTTTAATCCATGTTTCCTGACAAAATAATACATTTTCCACTTACCTAGTTTACTTACTAGTCATAGTTTTACTATATTCAATTTAACAGAATGTAACACATTTCTATAAAGATAGAAAAAGAGAGACAAAAGATATAGAGATAGGTAGATTACTGATAGGAAGATAGATGATAGATGATAGATAGATAGATAGATAGATAAGATAGATGTCGATAGAGATGGACATTTCTCAGTCCTGGTGTTGTTGAAACTTCGGGCCAGACAGTCCTTGATGACGAGGAGGTGTTCTGTGCATTGTTGGATGTGTAGTGGCACCCCAACTTCCATCCACCTGCTGCCAGTATCCCAGTTGTGACAGCCAAAAACATTTTCAGACATTGTCAAATTATCCCTTGTGGAGCTGGGGAATAAACAGTCACTGGTTGAGAATCACTGAGATACACAGATGGGAAGTAGGCAGAGCTAGCTAGATGACAGAGATGGAGATATTATTGGCTTATTTCTCCAGTTTGTTAAATTAGGAAATCCTCTATTTGCCCATGATTTTACACATCCTGACAAAGCAAGTCCTTTAACCAGGTATAAGTGTTCGGTTGTATACGAACCTCTGCAAAGCTTAATAAAATGTAACTTAAATTGTTAAGAAAGGTACAGAATCACAAGAACACTGAAGGACATTTAAGAAAACAAAGGCAACTGAGTAATTCAGCTAAATAAAGATCCAAAAGCTGCAAGAGCAAAACAGAGGCACACCCACAACCAAATAATCATGAACATTGAAAACAAAATGATCATGGCTAACTCAGTAATTCCACTGCAAATCAGAATTCTGATGCACAATTAAGAAAAATGTAAATGGAGGACAACATCGTGACCCCTTAATATGACTCCACGAGGCCAGTGTTTTCTTATGGTGGGAGAGCTGGAGCAGGAATCCCAGGGTCTAGCTTGGAGTTCTCACTGTATGTTTTGCTGGCCAATTAAGAAAGCCACTTTTTCAGTATTTTCAAAATATTGAGGGCTACACTTTATACTTCCAGTCCTCCTGTATTTTCAAACGCCGCCATTTTAACCTAAAATAATATAATGTTAGAGATGCAGCAACAGTAATAATAAAGTGTGAATAATTGAAAAAAAGTGTAGCAAGCTCTCTGCTAACTCAGCTCTGTGCAGTTCTGGTCTGAGGGACCCTAATGCATTTAGATCAGGGAGAGCGGCAGGTGAAAGCTGACATCCACAGAACCTTTTGGCTACCAATGTTTTAGGCTGTATTGGCCTAGATGGCAGCAGGACTAGACTCCCAGCTAGCTCCGTGTTCTTAAACACGCTGCACCACTGTCATTTATATAGCTGTCCACATGCATGTTTTCTTTACTAAAGTGTAACTCACTTCTCTATAGACTCACAGAAGTTCTCATAGTGCCTGACGTGCAATTGATACTTCACAGGCGCTTATCAAATGAGTGAATGAATGAATGAATGAATGAATGAATGAATGGCTAAGAATATTGAACCAGAGTTCAGCATCCTCCCTGTGAATGATGACCAGGTTGCTTTCTGTGGATGAGGCGTCTTGTTTTCTCTTGAGAAAAAGGAGCAGTTCGCATTTCAAGAGGATGTTTTCTTTCATCCAAGCTCACAGGTCACCAGGACTCTGTAGAGTCCCAGAGACCAGTGTTTGCCTGATCTGTTAACCAACCCGCATCATGCTCTCCATCCATTAAGCATCTCCTTCCATTTTCTGCAGAGGCAATTATGCTACAGACCTGCTCTAACATCAATGACTGATATGATGAGATGCTGTACTTCAATATGTGGGGCTGATTTAAAAATCAAATGTTTCAGAATTTCAGTTTAGGATTGATAAGTTCTGAAAATACATTGTATAGCACAGTGACCAAATTGATGTATTATATAGTTAAAAATTCCTGCCTGGGTGTGGTGGCTCATGTTTGTAATCCCAGCATTTTGGAAGGACAAGTAGAGAGGATTACCTGACCCCAGGAGTTAGAGACCAGTCTGGTCAACATGGCAAGATGCTATCTTTACCAGAAATTTTTTAAATTAGCTGTGTCTGGTGGAGCACACCTTGGTCCTAGCTATTTGGCAGGCTGAGGAAGAAGGATCCCTTGAGCCCAGGAGTTCAAGGCTGCAGGGAGCTATGATCACACCACTGCACCCCAGCATGCGTGAAACAGTGAGACCCTGTCTAAAACAATATTTAAAAATAAAGAAAATTGCTAAGAGAGTGTAATTGAAAGATTCTCACCACACACACACACACACACACACACACACACACACATAACAGTGTGAGACGTAAAGATATTGATTAGTCTGAGTGTGGTAATGACTTTGGTAATCACAGTGTATACATATATCAGAACATCATGTTATACATTGTAAAGATACGCAATTTTTATTTGCCAATGATACTTCAAAAAAGCTGCAAAAAAACTTAAACATTTGAAGATGTAATACTCCATACTTAAAGCATTTTTTAAATTAAATATGCTGTGCTGGTCACACTTTTTATCAGGCTGAATTCAGTCAGTTGTCCTATTAAAGTGGAGCACCAGCCAATTAGCTTCTCATCTGTAGGTGAATGAACCTACAACAAAATCACACTTTTTTTTTCCTTTCCGAAAGACTGAGAGGCTATATTTTAAAATTAGCCAGCGATTGTGATGCCTTCAAAACCCATGTGTAAATAAAGGAAGACCTACCAAATGAGAAAAGCAAAGATTGGCCAGGCACGGTGGCTCACACCTGTAATCCCAACACTTTGGGAGGCCGAGGTGGGTGGATCATATAGGTCAGGGGATTGAGACCATCCCAGCTGACATGGTGAAACCCCATCTCTACTAAAAATACAAAATAATAATAATAATAATAATAATAATAATAATAAAATTGGCTGGATGTGGTTTCACATGCCTGTAATCCCAGCTACTCAGGAGCCTGAGGCATGAGAATCACTTGAACCCAGGAGAGGAGGTTGTAGTGAGCCAAGATCGTGCCACTGCGCTACTCCAGCCTGGCAACAGAGAGAGACTCCGTCTCAAAAAAAACAGAAGAAAAGGTTATTTATTCTGAGTTTGCTACATAGCAAGGGAGTTAGCCACCATCACTTGTGTTTGCACAGAAATTCAAAAGCAGGCGCAGGGGTAGTATAGCTTCATAGTGGAAAAAGAACTACAAATCGTTTTACTATAAGGACACATGAACACGAATGTTCATTGCAGCACTGTTTACAATAGCAAAGACCTGGAACCAACCCAAATGCCCATCCATGATAGACTGGACTGGGAAAATATGGCACATATACACCATGGAATATTATGCAGCAATCAAAAATGATGAGTTCGTGTCCTTTGTAGGGACATGGATGAATCTGGAGAACATCATTCTCAGCAAACTGACACAAGAACAGAAAATGAAATACCGCAT